>CM033650.1:18594017-18740371 GCA_019512145.1 Engystomops pustulosus | reverse complement strand
GAAACTTATTAATTCACAAATTTTTAACATAATGTAGCTCCGTCTTTTTTACTTGAGTGTGTACATGGTCTATATTTCGGAGTCTCTCACACTCCTAGTATCCAACGTAACCAGTTTAACTTTAGACCACAAAAAAGATTTTTTTGCAAAAAGTGTTTATATCGTTCAAAAACACATACAACGGTACATTAGGCATAAGTACTTCACCCCTCTTCGGTTGATGTATGCCGTAGTCTTATTAGGAAAGTCCCTAGTACAGAGCATTTAAACCCCCACCTAAGCGCTACTGCGCATGTCTGAGGAAGGAGGGATTCCCCTCCGAAACGTCATTTGACTCCACCTGGCGTGAGGTTCAGTGAAGCCATGGGAGATTGAGTGTGGACTTTCCTAATAAGACTACGGCATACATCAAACCGAAGAGGGGGTGAAGTACTTATGCCTAATGTACCGGGTATGTGTTTTTGAACGATATAAACATTTTGCAAAAGAATCTTTTTTGTGGTCTAAGTGTTAAAACTGTGTTACAATGGATAGCTTTTGGCCATTTTTGTTTTGTTGGGGGATGAATGTGAGTTGTGTGCTCATTTTTCCGTTATAAGAAGCCTATGGAATTTGACATAATCCAGAGGTTATATGTATTACTGTGATACAAGTGCCGTTATATAATAATAAGGGTTATTTTTAGCAGTTATAGGTTTTGATTTCTTGAAAAAAAAGGTGATCAATTTATAGTTGAACATGAATGTACTTAAATATTTCAGGACCGGCAACATACATTTCTTACATAAATCAGTACACGTGGGAGCTGGGAAGGGGTGAGATTACTAAGCTGCTGGCTTTGAGTGTGTACACTGGTCTATATTTCGGAGTCTCTCACACTCCTAGTATCCAACGTACACAAGTTAACTTTAGACCACAAAAAAGATTTTTTTGCAAAAGTGTTTTATATCGTTCAAAAACACATACAACGGTACATTAGGCATAAGTACTTCACCCCTTCGGTTGATGTATGCGTAGTCTTATTAGGAAAGCCTAGTACAGAGCATTTAAAACCCCCACCTAAGCGCTACTGCGCATGTCTGAGGAAGGAGGGATTCCCCTCCGAAACGTCATTTGACTCACCTGGCGTTCGAGGTCTCAGTGAAGCCATGGGAGATTGAGGTGGGACTTTCCTAATAAGACTACGGCATACATCAACCGAAGAGGGGTGAAGTACTTATGCCTAAGTGTACCGTGGGATGTGTTTTTGAACGATATTAAACACTTTTGCAAAAGAAATCTTTTTTGTGGTCTAAGTTAATAAAACTTGTTACAATGGATAGCTTTTGGCCATTTTTGTTTGGTGGGGGATCGAAATGTGAGTTGTGTGCTCATTTTTCCGTAAGAAGCCTATGGAATTTGACATAATCCAGAGGTTATATGTACTTTACTGTAGATACAAGTGCCGTATAAAATAATAAGGGTTATTTTTAGCAGTATAGGGTGTATTCTTGAAAAAAAAGGTAATTAATTATAGTTCAAATATACATGATACTTAAATATATTCAGGACCGGACACATACATTTTCTTACATAAATCAGATATGTTCTGGGAAGTGAGACTTGTTTTCTGTGTAAATACAGTAAAGGAAACCCAGAAAAAAACGGCTGGTGCTACTGTAAATGTCATTCAATACAGGAGTTACAGGAATGATACTTTATTTAATCCATTTAACCTTGAATAGGACGTAGAACCGGAGACACAGATTTACTTCTTTCATTTAGATGTGCAATGAACCCACCATCTGCCATCACAAGTCACAGAAGATCCACAAAGAGTCACAATAATGATTTACAAAGGTCCAGTAGGAGACAACTAAATTTGATGACCACTAAAGTCCATTCCTATCGAGGTTGATGGAGGACTACCCCCCCGGTATTATCTAATCTGGTGGTTCCAAAGGACAGGTTCCTTTTACAGTGTGGTTTAGGGTCTCAAACCTATTTTACCACCCATCGCCAGTCACCAAGGTTCTTAATTAATGGAAGTTAACAATTCTGTGGGCAAGCTCTCCACTTCAGCACCCGGTGTGGAGCCAAGATCAGTAGACCTCACTTCTCTACACATGCTCTGGACAGCGGGCACATGTGCATTGAAGACAGTTTTACTGAAATAGACTTCATCAGGCCGGTTGACCGAGTTTGATTAGTCAGCAGACTGGTACCACCTTCCTCCAAATTCCATCATCTACAGAACCCAACGACTGGTGAAATAGATATGAGACCTTGACCTCCAGCTACATAAATACGTTGGATTAGAGGTCCAAAATCCGATATTGACAAGTTCCTTGGCAAATCTTATTTCTTGAAATAAGTGCTGAGTGAAAGTCCTATTATGATGGGAAGTGGTTGTTACTCAGAGATACCTTGTATTTATGATTGATCGATGATTATAGACTATTCTAAAGATCTCCTAAGGAAATGATGTTATCTTTGGCCAGTTTGCTTTCTCCTAATCACTTTCCTATTTTAAATAAATCATAAAATTAAATTAAATTACTTGTACAAATATTTTGAATCCAGTCAGTTCCTACAACTCCCTGGTGTCCTCCTCGATGTAAAAACGTGCATTTTGTACCGTGACTAGAGATGAGCGAACACTAAATGTACGGGTACGTTATTCGAGACGAACTTTTCCCGATGCTGAGGTGCTCGTCTCGAATAACGAAACCCATTGAAGTCATGGGAGACCGAGCAATTTTCAAGGGACCAAGGACTGTGCACAGGGAAGCTTGGCCAAACACCTGGGAACGCCAGAAAAGGATGGAAACACCACGGAAATGGAAAGGGAAACAGCAGGGGCAGCATGCATTGGATGCCTCTGAGGTGCCTAATCGGCCACCATTATGCAAAATTAGGCAACAGCATGGCCATGCCAGAGTGACAGAAGTGAAGCTAGAAGATCTAAAACATCCAATAATTGACCTGACACTATAGGGCGAGGTCATGCAGTAGGCAGCAGGCAGTCAGAGGACAGGCTAGAGAGTGGCCATGGCGACATACCCTAAATGGACTCAGGCTTCAAACCAATGGGTGGCAGAGAGGAACAAAGGAGGGTGAGCAAGAAGCGCTCAAATAATATCGTACATGATGATAAAAGTTTGCCAGTATATTTTGTGGATTACCACAGCGTGGTGCGACAAAGTTAACATGGAAGCCATGAAAACAACCCAAATTACTGCCTGACACAGCTCGTTTGATAAGGGGACCATGTATGCTTACAGTTCATGCCAGTCGCTGCATTTGCTGCCAGTCTCCTTCTCGAAATAGTTTAAAATAATAATAACCCTACATCCATAAAGCTCTGTATAATTGCTGCACCCCCCTACTCTGCCTCTCTTATCTCAGTCTATCGCCCAACCCGTGCTCTTAGATACGCCGTGGATCTTAGATTAACCTCTACCCTAGTGCGGACCTCCCCACTCGCGTCTCCAGACTTCTCTAGAGCTGCACCAATTATGGAATGCTCTGCCCCGGAACTATCAGACTAATACCTAACCATCCAAAGTTTCAAACGTTCTCTTAAACATTTCTTTAGGCAAGCCTATAAACACCATTAACTGCATGAAGTTTTAATCTTCTACAAACCCGTCCTGCGTCGTCCTCCCATACTTTATCCAGGCAACAACAGGCACCAGACTTCTCTGCAGTCCCATCACCCTGGACCTGGTATATAGATGCGCGGAGTGTTTCAAGCGACAGCAATTCCATATATATTTTTTTCTATTCCCTAAGGAAGAAGGCGGACCATTAAATTTCTTTTACCTCGTGTGTACCCATCATCTCAAAAACGTTAGCTTCTGGCGAGAGGGACCCACTCACTGTTGTTCCATACAAAGTTGTGCTCGTTACATTCACTATTTGTATTTGGTTTCTATGATTTGTAAGCGCTTGCAGAATATGATGACGCTATATAAAATAACAGATTATTATTATTATGGAGGCAGTGTGTGAAATAGTAGTAGTAAAGGTGCTGCAACTAGTTAGTTGGGATATTGTTATGGAGCTGGCGCTCGCAGCCAGGCGGTGCTTTCGCCCATCCAAGCCCCTGTATTTAGGCTACTCCCCAAACAGCACTTCTCAGAACCTTTTGTATAAGATCAAGTGTCAGTAGCGTTTGATAAGTTTAGGCTTATGCCGGGTGGGTGAGGGGAATTGTAAAAGATGAGCAAGAAGACGCTGAAATAATATCCCTAAATAGGTAAAAGTTTGCCAGTATATTTTGGGTCTACACGAGAGGGTGGCGACAAAGGTTAAACAATTGATGGGGAATTGCCCTTCGTAATAGTCTGGGGCGGAGGTGCCTTTTGTACGCCTGGCTCAGCAGTTTGAGCACCGCCTGTGTACGCTTGAGCGACGGCACTGCTTGCTGTGCCCTAGAGCTACCGAACTGATGGCGCCGTTGCGCCACGGATGGTTAGTCGGAGAGGAGGTGAGGAGGGGTGGAGGAGGAGGAGGCATAGTAGGCCATGGATTAAACACTGGACCGACGGTAGGCCCCGCCAATCCTCGTGCGTGGGCAGTATATGAGCAGCCCAGGGTCAGACTCGGTCCCAGCCTCACCACAGTTAACCCAATGTGCGTCAGCGATAACTAGTGGCCTGCCCGGCAGCAATCGTTCCACGTGTCCGTGGTCAGGGTGGACCTTGTCAGAAAACGGCCGTTGGTCAGGGCACGGATGATGTGTTGACACGTGCTGGGCAGGGCTGGACGGCACATCGGGAAAAGTAGTGGGGCTGGGGACCGAATATGAGGGCGGCCCGGCCGCCATGAGGTTGCGAAAGGCCTCGGTCTCTACTAGCCTATAGGGCAGCATTCACGGCTAAGCAATATGGAGATGAGGGCACATTAAGGGCTTGGGCGTGCGGGTGGGTTGCACTATATTTGCGTTTCACGACTCCAGCGTCTGGGGTATGGAGAGGAACGCGGGTGAGCTGTGGAGGCATCGTGGAGGCGACGATGGGGTTTTGTGCAGGGGTCTTTGGGGGCAGGGGCTGAATAGCAGCGACACAGGGAAGAGCAGTGGTTGTGCACGGCCGAGGTGTGAACAGGGCTTGTTGCATGAGTGGGGTGCTTTAGCATTCATATGCCTGCGCCATGATGGTGGTAGTTAAGCTAGTAGTGGTGGTGGAACCCTGCTGAGCCTGGTTTGGCAAATGTTGCACCACAGTCCGTCGTCAGATACCGGTGTTTCCTTAAAGAACTCCACACTTTGAAGATCTAGCCCTCGCCGCAAGAGCCCTACCACGGGAGCTTCACTAGTTGACAGTGGCGCGGATGCACCAGCTTTGGCACTGCCTATCCGTTTCTGGCCCCACCACTGCTCTTCCAACCTGTTAAGGTCGAGGACTCTCCTCAGTCCAGAAGCACTGGTATCACCGGCTCCTCTCAACACAAGCTGGGTCTGTCACCATATCCTCCCGATCTCATCTGCTCCCCCCTCGGACTCCTGCCCTGACAAACAAATTCCCCATGTCTGACAACCGTGTCTCCTCCATCGTTCGGACACCTCGTTTACACACTTGCCACTACGTCAAGAAGGTAGCATCACCCAAGATGTGACTGGTGGAAAAACCTGGGATCGGGAAAATTGCATCAGCAGCAACGCGACAAGTGGTTTGTGACTGGAGGAAGGTCCAGAAAAACAGTTCCTCAGAGTATGCCGGTTCAAATGGAAAATTTTCCTGGGAGGGGCAGACTGGGGGGGGAGGAGGCGAGGATGGCTGAGGTACTGCGAGCTGAGGAGTGGGGATTTCGGGTGACATGGGGGAATGCGTGGAAGATGACGTGGACAAATATGCTCGAAGCTTGTCAGCAATCCACGACATCACCTGTCGCACTGTTCTGGCACCCTCAACAGTGTCTACCAACGAGTCCCAGTAAACTCAGACATGAACCTAGGGAGTGTAGCTCTGCGGGCGTTTCCCTGCTCCCGCATCAGCAGGTGGTGTCTACCCGGCCCACAGGACCACGGCCTCTGACCCCTGATCAGTAGTTGGACGCCCACGTCCCCGCCCTCCTCTCTACCCACTAGCCCTCGGGTGTTAAAACATTTTTAAAATGAGAGTTATAACTTTTTTTTTGTTTTACTCTTTTTGTTTTTTTTGTGTTTTTTTGTGTTTTTTTTTGTTTGTGTTTTTTGTTTTTTTTTGAGTTTATAAACCAAACATCTATCTCTATGCTATGGCTATTTTCTGCCAAGTATCAAAGAGCACACACTATGCCAGATGAGATGACACTGAGTTATTGCCTAATAGACATCCAACCCCTACTGAATTCCCACTTCGGCCGTTGCTACTATAGTGCGGCCACTAAGGCGACAGAACACAGCGGTCGCAACGTCTCAATTACCAAATGTCAGAATTGGACAAGTTACTGCACTGCAGAACATACAGCCACAGAGATCAACCAGAAATCAAATAAAGATCGCTACTGTAGGCTTCAGAGGTTAAGCGGTGTTGTGTATTTCCTATGGCTATTTTTAGCCAAGTTAATCAAAGAAGAACCACTACGTATGGCCAGATGAAATGACACTGAGTTATTGCGACTGATAGAATCCAACCCGACTGACATTTTCCACTTCGGCCTTGCTATGTGGATATGTGCGCCACTAAGCACGCAGAACACAGCCGGTCGCAAGTCTCACTAAAATTGCTCAGAATTGGCAAGTACATGCACTGCAGAACTACAGCCACCAGCAGAATTCAACCAGAAATCAATATATAGAACCGCTACTGTAGGCTTCAAGAAGCGTTAGTTTGTATTCTCCTATGGCTATTTTCTAGCAAGAATCAACAGGACAGCCACACCGTACTATGGCCAGAATGATCCGATGACACTGATGTATGGTCGACCTAAAGAATATCCACCCCCGTACTGAATTTTTTTCCACTTCGGCCTTTGCTATGGATAGTGAGCCCACTAAGCGCGGAAAACACAGCCTGGTCGCAAGTCTCACTACAAATGCTCAGAATTGGCAAGACATGCACGCAGAAAACTTACAGCCACCAGCAGATCAAACCAGAAATCAAATATATAGACGCTACTGTACGGCTTCAAGAAGCTGTTTGTATCTCTAGGCTATTTCTAGCCAAGTATCAAAGGAAGCACACTACTATGCCAGATGAGGATGACACTGAGTTATGCTATATAGAAATCCAACCCCTACTGAATTTTTCCCACTTCGGCCTTTGCTATGGATATGGGCGCCACTAAGCGCAGAACACAGCAGGGTCGCAAGTATCACTACAAATTGCTCAGAATTGCAAGTACATGCACTGCAGAAATACAGCCACAGCAGAATCAACCAGAAATCAATTATAGAACGTACTGTAGGCTTTCAAGAAGCTGTTTGTATTCCTAGTCTATTTTCGAGCAAAGTATTCAAAGGAAGAACACTACTATGCCCGGAGATGGACACGAGTGATTGCCTAATAGACAATCCACCCCCACTGAATTTTACCCTCGGCCTTTGCTCGGATATGTGCGCCACTAAGCGAAGACACACTGGTCGCAAGTCTCACTACAAATTGCTCAGAGAAATGGCAAGTACAGCACGCAGACAATACAGCCACCCAGCAGATCAACAGAAACTCCACCTATATAGAACGCGACTGTAGGCTTCAAGAAGCTGGTTTGTATTCTCCTATGCTATGTTTCTAGCCAAGTCATAAAGGAAGCACAGCTTACTATGCCAGAGATGAGATGACACGGAGTGATTGCCTAATAGAAATCCAACCCCTACTGAATGAATTTTCCCACTTCGGCCTTTGCTATGGATATGGGCGCACTAAGCGCAGAAACCAGCGGTCGCAAGTCTCACTACAAATGCTCAGAATTGGCAAGTACATGCACTGCAGAAACTACATCAGCACCAGGCAGATCAACCAGAAATCAAATATATAGAACGCTACTGTAGGCTTTCACGTGAAGCGGTGTGTATTATCCATGGCTATTTCAGCCAAGTATCAAAGGAAGCACAAACTACTATGCCCGAGGAGATGACACTGAGTTATTGCTAATAGAAATCAAACCCTACTGAATTTTCCACACTTGGGCTTGCTATGGATATGGCGCCACTAAGGCAGAACACAGCTGGTCGCAAGTCTCACTACAAATTGCATCAGAATTGGCAAAGTACATGCACTGCAGAAACTACAGCCCAACCAGCAGATGCACACCCGCAATCAAATATATAGAAACGCTACTGAGGCTTCAAGAAGCTGTTTGGATTCTCTATGGCTCTTTTTCTAGCAAAGTAGCAAAGGAAGCACACTACTATGCCAGATGAGGATGACACTGAGGGAGGGCCGACGGGGGTGGCTACACAGAAGAAAAAGTCTGATCTTCTTAACACCATAACACAGTTTAACTTTAGACCACAAAAAAGATTTCTTTTGCAAAAGTGTTTATATCGTTCAAAAACACATACAACGGTACATTAGGCATAAGTACTTCACCCCTCTTCGGTTGATGTATGCCGTAGTCTTATTAGGAAAGTCCACACTCAATCTTCCATGGCTTCAAGTAAAAAGACGGAGCTACATATGTGTTAAAAAGTTTGTTCTTCTTAACACCATTGACAGACTTAAAGCCGAGGATGAACTTCAGGGCTAGTGACATCTTTGCCCTGATACATCCTTATGGTACTCCGGAGTTCGATGTCAGCTTTGTTCGGCCGGAGGGCTTAGAGCTCTTCTGGTCGAATTATGAGCTGGCAAAGAACGAGCCCGCATGGCGAGACTTTGCTGTGCAAGCAGTGTCTCGCCAAAACACAGTCAAGAAGGTGACCGTTTTGACCCGTAACGAGTCACTTTCTTGCATGGACATCATGACTTGCCTCAGTCGTTATGGTGAGGTTGTACAGGTACCTCAGAAAAACCGCGATGAATTTGGCATTTGGTCTGGGGCCTGGACCTTCATGATGAAGTTGAAGTGTTCAGGCGGCACAGTCGCCCACATTCCTTCTTCAGCCTTTCTTGGGGCACTTATTAGTGTAAAGAAGGATAATTTAAATAACACCAGATATGAGCAATACATGCTCCAACAAACTGTGCAGCTGGGAGAATATCTTCTATTACTACCAAAGGATTTATTATACCTACAGCAAGACGCACAGACATGTGTGCTAGGCAAAGAGCCATTGTAGCAAAAACCAGCCGCTGTGACAACAGCTTCTAATAGTAAGCAAGAATTTCTTATAGCCTACAGCAAGTAACAGCATGTCATAAAAAGATCAGACCCGCAGGGACCCCGAGAGCACAGCTCCTGTTCTGGGTGTTGCTCAGTCTGTGCATTAACGTCATATCCAGACAATTTTGAGTGCTCTTAATGGATAAATCTACTGTAGTAGACTCTGTCCCTTTAAATGTGGGCGGGGGATCGCGGCTGTTATGTCCTTACATCCGACGTGACAACTAGAGAGTGACAGGTGTGCCGCCCTGTGTATTACACAGAGGGAAGAGGTTATCTGGTTGGTACATGGACCTTCCCTTTTTTATAGGTGTCTGGTCCTATAACATTTATGAGAGAGAAAGTGTCACATAAATTCTTTTATTGTCCAGGGAAATAAGGAAATGTACATTCCCATGTAATCATTACCGGGTTTATGCCACAAATACCTCAGAACACTGGGAATACAGCGAAGATCCATCCCTGATATCACCAGCGCCCCACCAGAGGAGCCGCACAAGCTGTTGGCCTCCATCATCTGCCTCCTCCCAGCACGTCACCAGATGAGCCCAGACCGCTAGTTAGACAGCCAGTGGCATCCCCTGTATATGATTATGTACAGCCGCTTATAACCCGGGGCATCCCCTGTATATGATATAGTGTACAGTCCGCTCTTTATTCTATAACCCGGCCGAAACCGGATCACCTGTCTATGATATATGTACAGTGCAGGTCTCATATCTGTCTAAGACCGGGGTTAACCCTTGATAATATGGGAATTGATATATGTACAGCCGATATAACCTCGGGTCATCCCCTCTGTACTGTGGAACATTATATGACAAGCCGCTTCGGTATTAACTCAGGGCATCATTCGCCCTGTTATATGTATATGTACAGTCCGCTATCGACTTATGACCCGGGCAATCCCTGGGTAAATATAATATGATGATCATGACAAGGACTCGCTTAAACCCGGGCATCCCCATGTACTATGATATTATGTACAGCCGGCTGACTACACCTGGGGTTAGATCTCCTGTATATAATGATATATGTACAGACGCTTATAAACTGGGGATCTTCCATCGTGTAAGAATAATCAGCAATATGTAAAGCCGGTTATTATAAAGCCCGTGCATACCCCTGATTAATTTGCAATATTATGTACAGCCGGTATAAACCGCGGCATCTGCCTGTATATATAATGAATATGTACAGCCGGTGGGTGTAACCTGGGGATCTCATGTATATACATGCATGGTACTAGTACGCAGCCGGTAACATGGGGATCCCTGTATATAATGATTATATGTACAGCACGGTATTAACCTGGGTATTCTCCTGAATATATAATGATATATGTGACAGCGACCGGTAAACCTGGAGATCCCTGTAGATAATGCACGATATGACAGGCTGGTATAGACATGGGGATCTCCTGTATATAATGAATATAGCAGTACAGCCGGATAACCTGGGGATCAGTGCTGTATATAAGATATATGTACAGCCAGGGTTATGACCTGGGGCTCTCCTGTATATAATTGATATATGTGTACAGCCGGATACCTGGGGACCCCTTATATAATGATTATGATACAGCCGGTTTCTTGATGACCGTGGGGATTGGGTATTCTGTATATAATGGATTATGTACAGCCGGTATAACCTGGGGATCTTGCCTGATATAATGATAATAGGGGGGTACAGACCGGTATACACCTGGGGAGCTCCTTGGATATAATGATATATGGTACCAGCCGGTATCTGCTTATTTAACCTGGGGGAGTCTCCTGTAAGATAATGATATATGTACAGCCGGGTGATAAAGCCTGGGGATCTCCTTGTAATAGGGATATGATGTACAGCGCAGGTAGTAACCTGGGGATCTCCTGATTAAGTAAGGATATAGTTGTACGACGCCGGTATAACGCGGGGGATCTCCTGTATATAAATGATAAATTAGTACAGGGCACTGGTCAATAAGACATGGATTGGGATCTTCCTGATATAATGATTAGATATAGTGCAGCCGGTATTTTTATAACCTGGCGATTCTCCTGATATAATGAATATGTACAGCCGGTTTTAGAAACCTGGGGATCTTCCTTGTATATAATGATATCTGTACACCGGTGTGATAACCGGGGATCTGACATGTATAAATGATATATGCGTGAGACAAGTCTGGAAGCACAAACCTGTGGATATCAATGTATTATAATGTACATATATGTACAGCGATGGAACCTGGGGGTCTCCTGTATATATGATAGGATGTACAGACGGTGGTAATAACCTGGGGGATCTCCTGTTATATGCTATATGTACAGCCGGTTATAACTGGGGAATCTCCTGTATATAATTGATATATGTCACAGCTGGTATTAAAACTGGGGATCTCCTGTATAAATGATATATGTACAGTCCGGTTTATAACTGGGGATCTCCTGTATATGATATATGTACAGCCGCTATAACCTAGGGATCTCCTGTATATAATGAGTATATGTTACAGCGGTTATGTAAACCTGGGGATATCGCCGGTATATAATGAATATGTACAGCCGGTATAACCTGGGGATCTCATGTATATGAATATGTTACAGCCGGCTATTAACATAGGGATCTCCTGGTATTGTAGAGTTATATGTACAGCCGGTATAACGCGGGCGGGTCCCTGTATATAATGATATATGTACAGCCGGATATTACCGTGGATCTCCCTGTATATATAGTGATATATGTACAGCAGGATAACCTGGGGATTCCTTAGTAGTATAAATGATATATGTACAGCCGGTATAACCTGGGGATCGCCATGTATTAAGTGATATATGTACAGACGCTATAACCTGGGAATTCCTGTATATAAGATGAATAATGTACGACCGGTATAACCTTGGGGGGGGTCTCCTGAATGAAATGAATGATTATATGTACAGCCCGGTATAACCTGGGGATCTCGCGTATATGATGATATATGTACAGCCGGTATAACAGGGGAATCTCCTGTATAATAATGATATATGTACAGCCAGTTAATCCTGGGGATCTCCTGATATAGTAAGATAAGTATTGTACGAAGGCGCCGAGGACGTGTCATAACCATGGGGAAGTCTCTATGTATGTAGTGATAATGACAAGCCAGGGATAGACCTGGGGACTACTGATATAGTGATATAATGTATTCAGCCGGTATAACCTGGGGATCTTTGTAATAGTAATGCTATAGTACAGCACGGTTATAAACATGGAGGATCTCCTGTATATAATGAATTCTGTATGCAAAGACGAGTGGTAATACTCAACACTGGCGGGATCTCCTGCATATAGTTGATATAATTGGGACAGTGGTTGTTATACCTGGGATCTCCTGTATGGTAGTGTATCTTACAGCCTGGGTATAGACCTGGGGGAATCTCCTGTATATAATGAGTGGACTGCCAGGTAAGGTACAGACGGGAGTATACCTCGGGGGAGTCTACCGGAAATATACTCGATATATGTACAAGCTACCGGTATAACCTGGGGATCTCCTGGTAGTAATGATATATGGTAACAGAACGGTATAACCTGGGGATCCCTGTATATAATGATTATTGTACAGCCGGTATAAACTGAGGGATCTCATGTATATAATGATATGATGTACAGACGGGATAAACTGGGGGATCTCCTGTATATAATTGATATATGTACAGACGGTTTAAAACCTGGGGATCTCCTGTATATAATGATATAGTACAGCCGGTATAACCGTGGGGATGCCTAGTATACTAATGATAATGTTACAGCACAGGTATAACTGGGGATCTCGTGTATATAAGATATATGTACAGCCCGGTATAACCTGGGGGATATCATGTATATGATGATATATGTACAGCCGGTATAACCTGGGGATCTCCTGTATATAATGATATATGTGACCCGGCTTCTTATACTGTCATTGTCTTTCCAGTTTTCACAGCTCATAAAGATCTTCCAGCGCCTGGGTCCGGAGAAGTTCCCCCTGATCGATCAGTCCTTCTATCCTAACCACAAGCAGATGGTGAGTGACACTGGTTTTCCATCTGGCGGTAGGATGAGACAGGGGGATGTCTCGGCAGTTAGAGTAGAGAGCAGATTGATGGGGCAGGTAGGTGGTTCTGGTAGTCATGGGACCGGGACCTCGCTCGTGTTGTTGGCCGGGTCACCTTTTACAGATATTTGTTCTAATTCTCAGAGACCGTTCTGGCAAATTCAGGTTGTATCCCATCAGAAAAGTTTTGGGACAAACTCCTCGGTTCCACTTAGATTAGGGCAGGATTCTTGGATGAAGATGGGCCTAGGTGGATGAGCCTTCTTCAACCTAGAGTCTGTCTCTTGACCTTATTATAACTTTGGCCAGATGGTGGCTTGTCATTGTCAGCGTCTGGAGTCTTAGTCGGAGTCTGGAGTCGGCAGGCGTAGTCCAGAGTCGTCAGACGTAGTCCAGGGTCGTCAGACGTAGTCCAGGGTCGTCAGACGTAGTCCAGGGTCGTCAGGCGTTTAGTTCCAGGGTCTAGCGTAATATGGAGACGGCAGGCGTTAATTGGAGACGGCAGGCGTTAAGAGTATGGAGTCGGCAGGCGTTTAGTCTGGGTCGGCAGCGTATAGTCTGGAACGGACGCGGCAGGCGTAGTTAGTCTGGGTCGGCAGGCGTAGTCTGGGGTCGGCAGGCGTAGTCTGGGGTCGGCAGGCGTAGTCTGGGGTCGGCAGGCGTAGTCTGGGGTCGGCAGGCGTAGTCTGGGGTCGGCAGCGTTTAATCTTGGGGAGGGAAAGGGGGGGGGGAGACGGCAGCGTGTGTAATATAGTCTGGAGTCGGCAGGCGTTAGTCTGGGTCGGCAGGCGTTTAGTCTGGTGGTCTGGCAGGCGTATATTCTGGGGTCGGCAAGGCGTAGTCGGGGTTCGGCAGCTCGTTATGGGGGTCGGGCAGGCGCGTAGTCTGGGGCGCAGGGTTAGTCTGGGCGGCAGGAGAGTATGGGGGTCGGAGGCGTAGTCTGGGGTCGCAGGCGTAGTATGGGGTCGGAAGGGAGTCTGGGGTCGGGGCAGGCGAGTCTGGGGTCGGGCAGGCGTATACGTGTCTGGGGTCGGCAGGCGTAGTCTGGGGGGGTCGGCAGGCGCAGTCGGGTAGGCAGGCGCAGTCCGGTCGGCCTAGGCGCAGTCCGGGGTCGGCAGCGCAGTCGGGGGGGGTTCGGCAGGCGTCGAGTACTGGGGTCGTCAGGCGCAGTCGGGGTTCAGGCGCAGTCCGTGGTCGGGCATAGGCGCAGTCCGGGTGGTCGAGCTAGGCGCGAGTCCGGGGTCGGCAGGCGCAGTCCGGGGTTCGTCAGGCGCAGGTCCAGGGTCGGGACAGACGGTATCGGCGACGTAGCAGGGTCGCAGCATACATAGTCCAGGGTCGGCGGCAGAAGCCATCGGCAGCAGGACATAGTCCAGGGTCGGCAGACGTAGTCCAGGGTCGGGCAGGACGCATCGGCAGACATTAGTCCAGGTCGGCAGGCGTATATCCAGGGTCGGCAGGCCGTTTTGATTAGGCCAGGGGTCGGCAGACGAATCGCAGACATAGTCGGGTCGGCAGACGTATAGTC
The DNA here is from genome assembly GCA_019512145.1 of Engystomops pustulosus. NCBI lineage: Eukaryota > Metazoa > Chordata > Amphibia > Anura > Leptodactylidae > Engystomops > Engystomops pustulosus. The sequence goes on along the minus strand of CM033650.1, from coordinate 18,725,546 downwards.
CAGGGTCGCAGGCGTAGTCCAGGTCGCCAGACGGCATCGGCAGGAAATAGTCCAGGTGGGGACGTAGTCCAGGTCGGCAGGGCGTAGTCCAGGGTCGGGCAGACGCATCGCAGACGTTAGTCCAGGGTCGGCGGACGTTAGTCCAGGGTCGGAGGCCGTAGGTCCCGGGTCGGAGGCGCAGTCAGGGTAGCGAAGCATCGGCCAGACATAGTCCAGGGTCGGCAGGACAGTAGTCCAGGGTCGCAGGCGTGAGTCAGGGTCGGCAGGCGAGTCCAGGTCGGCAGGGACGCCATCGGCAGACGTAGTCAAATCGGCGGTGCGTGGTGAGAGTTCAGCGGTCGTGGTGAGAATCGGCAGGACCCGACAGGGCAGAGTCGGCAGACGGTTAGGCAAGTGAGTCTTGGGTTAAGGGTGAAAACTACAGCAGAGCCCCTCATCAAATTTAAGAAAAGTTCTGAGAACTTATTAGCCTCTATACAGAGACCTGAGAACTGCTTATACGAAAATACAGAAAATGTATATCTTTTTGGTAATCCGTGGCGTTTGGTGATTCGCCAGTCGCTCAGTTTTTGGGCTTGTTCCTGGATTGTAAGGTCTTCTAGCTCAGATCTGAAGGCGGTTACATTGTGATCCTCGGAGAGTGTGCGGCGCACAATGGAAGGCGTGAGATGGCGGTTTTATAATTACCGGCTATCAAATGTGTTCGTTTGTACCTTTTTCCAAATCTCCGGCTTTTTAATCTGTGCCAAATACCGTCAGCTCGCTGCCACCAAACACGGCTACGTGCAGGACGACTACAATGGATGGCACGAATATTCCCCGGGGGGGGCGCTAACTATGAGGGGAGGGCTTCAAATGTCTCTCCAGACAAGCATGTGTTTGCTATTCATAAAGTTTTAAAGGGACACTCTAACCGCCATCCGTAGCGAAAAGAGTATTTATTAGTGCAAAGAGTTTACCGTTTTGTGTACGCAGCTCAGACCTATGCGCTACCCATGTCACCAGACTACAAAACAAAACTTCTCTTCTCCTCTGACAGTAGAAGAGCCAGATAGACCAATACAAAAAATGTAGGATCGGACTAACACATGACTACAGGATCTGACTACACGTGGTTTGGTTTGTAGTCTGATACCCATGAAACACCTTCATAGTTTTTTGTGTTCTGTCGCTATTACTCATTGTCCACGGAAGACCTCTCGGATAAGTGGTGTGTGGAATGTGGATTCGGCACAGGTTATTGAAGTTGCACCTTAAGGGCTCATCCAGTTCTTACGGTCAAAACAGTAACTTGAGTACTTCGACCGGAGAACCAGTGGTGTTGGTGGATAGTACCGGGGTCATGGGTTTGGTATCAGCCTATGTATGATCTCCTCACAAGTCCATGCTTTAGGAGACTATATGCATGACTGACTACAGAGTGTGGCTTTGTAGTCTGTTACCACGAAACATATCAGTCTAGAAGGATTTATGTTATTTAAGGATATTTTTGTTCACCCCCTTTAAGAACGGGCTTTGCTGTCTGTCACCCCCACAGTCTGAGGGCTCTTATCAGAGTGTTGTGGTTCACCCAGACTTGTACACAGCACAGCCTGTCTTTTGTGTACAGTGTGTTACATAATCCATAAACACGATCGCGTTTTTTGCCGTCCGTGCTGTGCTGTGAGATGTCTGAGAATATGGATTGTTATTGTGTCGTCTCTTGACCCCAATTGGGGAACTAATGAGGTAATAGGTATAAAGTCCACTGGCGGGAGCCTATAGTTCACTGGAGACGCGGGTATAACGGAGGAAAACATCTGGCGCAACGCACACATGACTTATGTGAGGTCATTGGTACCAGACTGATTAATATGCGAAAACCAGGGCCGTCCTTATGCGCAGAAACCATTTTGGGGGAGTTTTGTTTAGTCTCACAAGGACAAAGATACTTCCATTCCGAAATTTAAAGTGAACCCCCCCCCCCCCACCACACCACCCACCCACTACATTACCAATAACACCCTGAATAATCTCCCAATGTCTTTCCATAGCAGTATGGTCTTGTTTTATAACAGACTTCAAATTCTCAGCACAGTGTTACATAGGGGCGTGTCCTCACACGCTGTGGCTCTGTGCATTCTGCTGCTTAACAGCCCCTCCCCTCTGTTTAGAGAAAAAGTATAGTCTGCCGTCACACACAGTCACTCAAGGGAGGGCTGTTGGTGGGGGGTGTTCAGTGCAGAGAGCTAAGAGCGACATCTGAGGGAACACACCCCAGAGTATACATTGAAGGTTAAATACTACACCCAGTCACTTAGAGCAGAGGATAACGGCTGTGGAACTGTGATCTCAGATAACAGCAGTGTGAGGATGCAATTCTGGAATATTAGTCAATTTTTCACAGTCCTGCTGCCAAGGTAGAAGGCTGTGAATATCAATCAATATAACACATCGCTGCTACTAACTAATACGTGAAGGTGTGGTAACACATCTCTGCAGGCACAATACCTACACTGCATGGAGTGTTGGAGCATACCCAAAGGGGGGTACCATTACGCATCTACTAGGGACAAGCCTACACTATCAGCGAAGAGCACAAAGGAAGGTGAAGGCAAACAACCGCCAGTGTACAAAATACGGAATATAGATCTGTATTCACCACAGTCCTGCTGCAGTAAACAACTACGGAAAAAAGGTATGGTATAACAACATCTCTGCAGGACGATAATAATTACTACATAATGTAAATAAATCTTATTTATTATAGCGCACATTCAAATTCCGTAGACGCTAGGCGCTTTACAACAGCATATGGGGGACACATACAAACTATATTACATTGACAACAGAGAACAAACAGTCATATAGAACAATAGGAGTGTATGGCCGATGGCATCACAAGGCGCTTACAGGACTATGAGATGGACTGGGGGCGGGGGGGTGGTGATGACACAAAGAGGTTGTAAAATGGTCCAAGCCATCTTTATAAAGGAAACAAATATAAAATAATAATAAAATAATTTAGAAAACAACGATGTTGCTGCTTGATTGAACCAGCCATCAGCAGCCATCTTATTTATAGGGGTCCAAGGTGAAAAAGACTAATGCAGAGAAGCCTGGAGCTGGTCATATATCAGTTGTTTGCCAGGCTAACAGATGGGAGAGATAGATGGATTAGTAAAGGGGAGAGCTTGACATTTCATTGCAGTTAGCGCGAGTGAAGGCTTTGACTAAAGAAGATGGGGGTTTAAGAGCACGTTTTGAAGCTTGTGGAGGTGGGTGATTAGGCTCAGAGTCTGGGGGAAGGGCATTCCAGAGAATTGGTTTGCAACTCGGGAGAAGTCCTGGATAACGTTGCATGGGGAGGTCGGATATTAAGGTAGGAAGATTTAATCTATGTAATGGCAGATCGAAAAGCGCAACGGGTAAGGGCGGATAGACTGAGAGGAGAGAGAAGGAGCATAGGAGTGGGCAGCAGATTCCGAGCTTTGTGGATGAGCGGTTTATTATTTAAAAGTGAATACCGGAAGGAAGGAGGGACAGGTAGCCAGTGCAAGTGCAGTGATGCACAAACTGGCAGGCATCCGTTTGTAGCGTTTTGGGCCTGAAAGACGAGCCTGGCGGCCTGCATTACGAATAGATTGAAGAGGAGAAGTTTAGAGACAAGCAGGAGAGAGAGAGTTTATGAGAGTGAGAAGACCTATAGTAGGGAGTTACAGTAGTCTAGTCGAGGAGTGAATAAGTGCAAACATTAGCATTTTAGAGAAAGTTTCTCAAATGTCTCAGAAACGACGGAGGATTATGGAGATGTTTCTGAGATGGCAACGGCAAGACGCGCGAGCAAGAGATTGATATAAGGTGTGAAAAGGAAGCGTCAAGTCCAGCACAACCCAAGGGACAGCGGGCCTGCTGCTCGTGCTATAGTGATCCAAAGACCGAGAATGGAAGGATAGGGAGAAGGTCAGGGTGGTTTGGTTAAGGTAGACTTGGTGGAAAGACAAGAAGTCAGTCTTAGAAAAGATTAAGTTTCAAGAAGAGAGGAGGACATGATGTTAGAGACAGCAGAGAAGACAAATAGAGAGACAATCCACTAGTGTTCTGGATTAAGGCAGGGGTGGATGTCACGTGGCAGAAAGTAGTATTATACTGGGTTTGTCATGCAAGATAAAGATGATAGTGGAACCAAATCGTGCGTGATGGTTTGTCCAATGGGGCAAGTACTAGAGAGAGAAGAGGAGGGGCAATCCCTGGACGATCCCTGAGGAACCCCGGACACCTGAGAGGGAGCAGAGAAGAGAAAGATCCAGAAGAAAAAGGAGACATGAAAGTGCGGGCAGAGGAGAGATAGGAAGGAAAACCAAAGAGTTGAGTGTCCTTTAGGCCAATGGAGTGAAGCATCCTAAGGAGGAAGCTGGTGGTCCACAGTTATCGAACGCTGCCGAATAATCCAGGGAATAAGGAGAGATAGTAACCTGTGGATTTTGCAGTGAGGCGATCATTGGAGACGTTAGACAGAGCGTTTCAGTGGAAAAATACATTAGAGCGGAAACCAGATTGCAGGGGGGCAAGGGGGGAGTTGGGAGTAGCTGAGAGATAGGGGTTTTAGTCGAGAATAGACCAAGCGTTCCAGGAGTTTGGAGATGAAAGGGAGGTTAGAAAATGGTCGGTAGTTAGTAGCTTGGGATGGGTCCCAGATCCAGTGAGTTTCTTTAGTAAAGGGGTCGGTAACCGTAACATAGCATTGCTGAAAGAAGAGGGGACGGACACCAGAAGAAGAGATTGAAATTTTAGGAGGTGAGAAGTGATGCTGGGGGAGAGAGACTGTACCAGATGTGAGGGGATGGGTCAACTGATGAAGGTAGTGCGGGGCGGCGAGCAGAGGAAAGGCGCCTCTAGATAGACACTTTCTTCCTCTAGTGACTGGCTCAACGGAAAAGAGAGTGAAAAAGATAAGGTAACCGGGAGGGAAGTGGGAGGGAAGGGGATTTGAGGGGTGAGTTGAGTTGCAGCAATTATTTCACTGGCGGATACAATCAATTTCTTCTTAAAATAGGCGGCAGATCTTCAGCCCAAAGGTCTGTGTGACAGGTGGTGCACCTTTGGTGTGTAGTAAGGAGGGAAGGGTATAAAGAGCCTTTGGGTGTTGTTAGAGAGAGAGGATATAAGATTAGTAAAATAGACTGTTTAGAAGGTGAAGGGCAGAGTGACAGACAGACAGAGTTAATAAGTTTTTAGCATAAATTTAAGTGTAGAACGGCTGCAATGTGCGCGATTTTCTCACAGACGTCAGCAATCTGGAGCACTGCCGAAGGAAAAAGTTGGTTCAGTGTGCCAAGGTTGCCTGCGTGTGCGTTGATTGAAAAAGTTCGGAGGGATAGCAGTGGGGGTGTGGTCTAGGGGGTAGTGGGTGTTTTTATTAGTATTAGTGAGTGGGTTGCATGATAGTGAGTGGGTTTATTTTTTTTGCCATCTCATACTGTAGGGCGCTTCTGACAGTCGTGTTGATTTGATTATAGTGGTAGTTAGCCAGGTTAGGTTTCAGGGTTTGGACTGCAGAGTGAATGAGGAAGAGGAGATGGGGGAATGGGGGACAGAGATGGAGGGCGATGTTGCAAGATGCAGAGGTTGAAAAAAGAGGTTGGAGTGGGGGGGACACCAGTGCAGGACTGTAAGTTTCTGGTGTGAGTTTAATAGTTTTATGAGTATCATTGCATGCACGGGGGTTCAGGGCGAGTGAGGTGGATGGGTTGGACTGGAAGGACGGGAACTGGGTGTTGGTGGGAAGAATGTTAGGATGGAAATGGAGGAAATGGGACACACCTACGAGAAGGGCTTTAGAGAGAATTGAGAAGGAATTATTTGAAGGAGTAAAGAAAGGAGATTATGGTCTGAAAATGAAAGTGGAAGAAAGGAAGAATAGGAATTGGAGGGAACAGAGGATTAGGAAGAACCAGAAGTGCGGAATGTGGGAAGAATATTGGTATTGTTGTTTTTTTTTGAAGGAATGTGATTAAGTATATTTTTTTTGTTTAAATAATTCCGATATTGAATTCAGATGGTTGGGGAGGAAGAGACAGAGAAGGACCAGACACAAACGACGCGACCATTTAGGATCTTGCGGGGAGAAAAGACCAAATCGAGGGATTGTTTTCCCTAACTTGCGTGGGGGAATTCGCAGAGTCTTGTGAAAGTGTGAAAGACCATCTAACAATGAGCAAGAGAAGGGGGGAGCGGAGAAGAGGGGAGTGACTCGGACGAGGCAGGGGCCGGGGAAAAGGACAGGGGGAGAGGAAGGAGGAAGGGGGGGAGGGGGAAAGGGAGAGAGGTTTAGGGTTGAGGGGAAGTGGTAAAAAACTTTTTGGCGTGTTAAACAGGGCATGTTGAAGTCTTCCCATGATTGATTGAGTTGGAATTGTCACAGGAGGATAGAAAAGTGGGAGAGAGAGAGCCAGGAGGTAGGCCAACAACAAAAACAAAATGGCTTTCAAGAAACTGATAGGGTGATCCAGGAGGGACGGTATTATTTAATATTTTTGTAGACTAAAGCCACACGAAACGGGAGTGAGAACAGAGAAGAAATGGGCGGAAAGTCGAGGGTTGTGGACCCTCATAAAGATGGGAAAGGAGAAAGGAGAGAGATATGAGAGGCGTTCAAGGGGAGGAGATGGCGGTACTTACAGGAGGAAATGTGAACTGGAGGTTTGCATTGTGGAGAGTAGGAGTATGCCTCATACCCCACCTCCTCCCCCTGCCTATTCTCAAGGTCTTTCTGAAAACAGTGCGAAAAAGTGGTTTAAACCACCATAAGACCAAAGCAGAGGGAGAGCTGAGTCATCCGCGCCGATCCATTGTTTTGTCAGTAATGGCAACGACATGATCAAAAATTGAGCTTACTTAGAAAGAAAGAGAAAGAAAGAAAGAGGTCATGAAACATGATTGTAGTTTATTCTGACACCACAGAGGTGTCGGAGGGGGAGGGGGCGTACAATAGGGACACATTTAAAGAGGGGGGTTAGAGGGTGGCGAAGGAGGCGATGGAGAAGGAGCAAGAGGGGATACCACTGAAACTTTATAAGGTTTAGCAGGGTTCTGTGTTGTTGAAGGGTTATTAGGGTTTAAAATAACAGAACAGAAGGTTGTGACCTGGGTTAGGGAGAGACGTCCCCTGCAGCAGCAGAATGGACGAACACACGAAACAGACAGAAAAGAGACAAAGATGCTGCAGCAGATTATAAGAAGTTAGCTCTTTGCTTGCATTCACTAGCAGAAGACTGTGCATCATACAGTTAGTCTGGTTACATAAGTCGTACTGAGAGGCGTATCTGTGTAGTGTAAAGAAAGGTGAGTGAAAGAATAAGTGAGGCATATTGATATGGATAGTTGGGGCTACTGGTGGAATAGAATGGACGGTAGGCAAGTGTAAAAAACAAAACCATGGCAAACAGGGAGAAAAATGGAAGAACATTTTGAGGACAAACATTAATTGGTGTTTTTCTTCGCCATCTTACCTGTCTCCCGCTTGCCCGTCTAACTGCAATGTCAAACTGCAGTTTCATTACTTCTCAGAATAGTTATTTTTACTTAGCAGAATATTATGCTAAGCAAAACAAGGAATGCAAGCAGCAAAACCTGGAATGCAAGATCCTATCCTATCACTGAAATTTTTATACCAGAGAAGACAAGAGGACCAGGCACTCATTTAGCTCATAAAACAATTAATCTAGGCGACCCTTACACACATGGAAGTGCAAGTTCTGAACATAGAAAACACAATCATTGTGTGGGCGGCATAAGGATGAAACATTAAACAGGTTAGGAACAGAAAGGGTCAAATGTTACAGGAAAGAAAGAAAACAGACACATGCAAATAGGAGGCAATAACAGAGATATATACCATTGCGAGAGTGAGACGGGGATTTAAGAGACACCACTGTAGATGGGTGGAAAAATGACTTCAGCAATCAGAGATATATACCATGCAGAGAGTGAGACTGGATTAAAGACACAGTAGATGGTGTGTGAAAAATGATTACAGCAATCAGAAGGATATATACCTAACACAAATGAGGAGCACAGCAGTGTGAGGACACTCGCACTCCAGTACATCACGGAATATAAATCCATTATATTCACAATCCTGCGTGCTACTAACAAGCATACACAAAGTCATTACACATGTACATAGGGACAATACACTAAACTTCAGAAGCAAAGAGCACCAACAGTGCCAGGAAACACCGCCAGTGCTACAATACAGGAATGGGAATATAAATTGTTATTCACAGTCCTGCTGCCTAATAAGGTATGATTTGTATTGGTGGTGGGCAATGAGGGTTTTAGACCAGGGAAAGGGCGATTTATTGCCAATTTTGGACAAAAGTTATGGCCCCGTAGCGACAGAGAACGGAGTGGATCTAAGTGATGGACCAGTTACTGGCAGGCGATTATTGAGGGAACCAATATAGTAAAAATGATGGAGGCACGGTGTGAGGGTGAAGTCTCGGTAAGAGTATGGTTATTTCGGCTTGGTGGGATATTGAAATTAAAAAAGGTGATTGGATTCTCCTAATGATAGATCATGGAAAAATTAGGAAAGATGAAGTGGAGACTGGTTGCCATGGGGGCTCAGTGTGAAGAGGGATCCAACGATAGGAAGATGCGTCCATGGCTCCGTCCTTTGGAATTCCTTGCCATGACCTTACCTGCAATGACCCTTAATACATACAGTTATCCTAGAGCATGGCCGGCCTTCTTGGTTCTTAGTTGTCAGGCTACCACATAGGATTTTTTGAGTATTATTCCCGTACTCGTGCTTAACCTCTTTTCTCCAATTTAACCACTGCACTACTGTGGAGCCTACTTGTTGCCCTGGTACATCTTGAGATCTTGGATCACCAGTAAACTTTGGTTTCATGGTGGAATGGCACATATCAATAGGATTTGGAGAATGTGGGTCATGGAGAGGTTTAGATAGAGGAAGGTCTAAGTCTTTCTTTTTTGCCTCCATTACTAATCCCTCCCTGAAACCTGTTGGAGGAGGTAAGGTCGGTCAATTGGGAATAGGATCTTGGTAAGAGTCGGGGTTATTGGGTGCGGTGGAGGATGGTCACGCTGTACCCCCTTCTCATGTCCTCCTTGACCGTAGGGGAGCCTACGGTGCGTACCTCACATACCCACGGTGGAGAACTGCCCCTATCTACGGTAACAGAAGACACCGCAACCACATTTGATTGAATATAAAGGATTTGTTTAATGGTAGGAGTAAATATTACGCAACAACAGACTTTTAGAGCAGAAGCCAATATACAATCACAGAATATACAATTCAAATAACATTACACAAATCTGCCACACGACATGGCCGATTGACCCACAGGATGCAGAGCTCCGCCCCACTGGACCTGCACGCTCGCTGCGGCCCCGCCCAGCGGTCCTGACACCCCGTCACCAGCCTATCCGAATTTGGTCCTGTGTACACGGCATGGTGGGGGGGGGGGGGGGAAGGTAATTAGTAATACTGGCAAAACTACATAGTCCCAGCATCTGGCCACATCTTGACATTGTCCATACGGTCTCTGCTGGTCCATTTAGAGCCACCATTAAAGGGGGAGGAAGTTTGGACCCATACCAAACCAAAGGAACATTGAGGTTCTTAAATGACGTTTAGGTAAGATGAATACACGATGAAAAATAACCACTGTTATCAAAATACACAGACCCGGACCTAAGGGGGCGGAGTTTATGATAAATGGGTTTTTCGGGTTATGTCCCCCCAATCAAACAATCTTCCCATCTATGGACCCCATTTCACCATGATTCCATTCCATCATGGACCCCATTTCACCATGATTCCATTCCATCATGGACCCCATTTCACCATGATTCCATTCCATCATGGACCCCACTTCAGCATGATTCCATTCCACCTTGGACCCCACTTCAGCATGACCCCATTCCACAATGGACCCCACTTCAGCATGATCCCATTCCACCATGGACCTCAATTCAGCATGATCCCAAATTAAGAATGGAAACCAAGACAAGGGAGGAACTGTGACTTTTGTCCACCTCAACCTCACTCACCATGACCCAGTTCCACCATAGACCCACTTCTCCAAGAGCCCATTGACTATGATCCCATTCCACCATGAAGCAACTTCCCCAAGATCTCAGTTTACCAAGGTCCTATTCTATAAAGACCCCACTTCCCATTAACCTGTTCATCCATAATTGGATTTCACCAAGATCCCATTCCACTGAGACCACATTTTACCAAGATCCAATTCCACCACGGCCGAACTGCCCCATGATCCCATTCCACCATGAGCTAATTCCATCATGACCCCACTACGTTACACCATGGGTTTTGGAGAAGGTCATCTGTGAGGCTTTGGCATGGCATCAAGTAGGCTCCACAGTAGGTGCAGGGGTTGGAATGTGGAGAACAAGTAGGTAAGGCACAAGTAGGGGATATACTCAAAATCTATGGTGGTCCTGGAACTAAGTAACCAATGAGGCAAGGCAGGAGGAGCCATGAGCATCTTCTATCGTGATCCCTCTTCACACTGAGCCCCATGGCACCACGGCTCCACTTCATCTCCTAATGTTTTCATGATCTATCATTAAGGAGAATCCAATACCCTTTTTCATTTCAATATCACCCCACCATAACCCTACTTCTCCATGACCTCACCTCACCGTGACTTCCATCATTTTACTATATGGGTTCACTCACCATCTCTCCAGACATCCATCACTTGAGACCACTCCTGTTCTCTCGCTACTGGGGCCATAACATTTCGTCCAAAATTGGCAATAAATAGCCCTTTACCTGGTCTAAAACCCTCATTGCCACCACCAATGCAAATCATACCTTTGTCTGTAATGTTAGTAGCAGCAGGACTGTGAATAACAGATTTATATTCCTGTATTGTAGCACTGGCGGTGTTTCCTGGCACTTTTGTGCTCTTTGCTGATAGTGTTAGGTATTGTCCCTAGTAGCTGTGTAATGGTACCTTTGGGTATGCTGTTAGTAGCAGCAGGACAGTGATATATGGATTTATATTCCAGTATTCTAGTGAGTGTATGTCCTCACACTGCTGTTCTCTGTGCTCCATGCAGTGTTAGGTATTGTGCCTGCAGAGATGTGTTACCACACCTTTCCGTATCTTATTAGTAGCAGCAGGACTGTGTTATATTGATTGATATTTCACAGCCCTTCTCCCTTGGCAGCAGGACTGTGAAAATTGGACTAACATTCCAGAATTGCATCCTCACACTGCTGTTATCTGAGATCACAGTTCCACAGCCGTTATCCTCTGCTCTAAGTGACTGGTGTAGTATTTAACCTTCAATGTATACTCTGGGGTGTGTCCTCCTCAGACTGCTGTGCTCTTAGCTCTCTGCACTGAACAGCCCCACAGCCCCTCCCCTCTGAGTGACTGTTGAAACCTGATACAATTATTTCTCTAAACAGAGGGGAGGGGCTGTTAAGCAGCAGAATGCACAGAGCACAGCAGTGTGAGGACACGCCCCTATGTAACACTGTGCTGAGAATTTGAAGCTCTGTATTAAAAAACAAAGACCTACCTGCTATGGAGACATTGGGAGATTATTCAGGGTGTAATATTGGTGAGGAAGTAAGGTCGGGGCGGGGGATGGGGTTCACTTTAAATTTCGGAATTCGGAAGTATCTTTGTCCTTGTGAGAATGGAACAAAATCCCCTAAATTTCCCCCAAAATGCGGCTATCTCCTGGCGCATAATGGACGGCCCTGGTTTTCGCATATTAATCAGTCTGGGTAATGACTCACATAAGTCATGTGTGCGTTGCGCCAGATGTTTCCTCCGTATACCGCCGTCTCCAGTGACTATAGGTCCCGCCAGTGGACTTTATACCTATTAAACCTCATTAGTTCCCCTAATTGGGGTCAAGAGACGACACAATAACAATCCATATTCTCTACAGCAGCCGGACGGGCAAACAAACCGATCGTGTTATGGATTATGTAACACACTGTAACAAAAGACAGGCTGTGCTGTGTACATAGTCTGGGTTCTGGAACCACAACATCTGATAAGAGCCCTCAGACTTGGGTGGTGACAGACAGCAAAGCCCGTCTTAAAGGGGGTGAACAAAAATATCCTTAAATAACATAAATCCTTTATAGACTGATATGTTTCCGTGGTAACAGACTACAAAGCCACACTCTGTAGTCAGGTCCTGCATATGTCCTCCTAAGAGCATGGACTTGTGAGGAGATCATACATAGGCTGATACCAAACCCATGACCCCGGTACTTCCACCAAACACTGGTTCTGAAGACTCCAAGTACTGTTTTGACGTAAGAACTGGAAAGCCCCTTTAAGGTGCAACTTCAATAACCTGTGCCCGAATCCACATTCCACACACCACTTATTCCGAGAGTCTTCCGTGGACAATGAGTAATAGCGACAGAACACAAAAAACAGATGAAGGTGTTTCCATGGTATCAGACTACAAACCAACCACGTGTAGTCAGATCCTGTAGTCATGTGTTAGTCCGATCCTACATTTTTTTGTTATTGGTCTATCTGGCTCTTCTACTGTCAGAGGAGAAGAGAAGTTTTGTTTGTAGTCTGGTGACATGGGAGCGCATAGGTCTGAGCTGCGTACACAAAACGGTAAACTCTTTGCACTAATAAATACTCTTTTCGCTACTGGATGGCGGTAGAGTGTCCCTTTAAACTTTATGAATAGCAAACATGCTTGTCTGGAGAGACATTTGAAGCCCCTCCCCTCATAGTTAGCGCCCCCCCCCGGGGGAATATTCGGTGCCATCCATTGTAGTCGTCCTGCACGTAGCCGTGTTTGGTGGCAGCGAGCTGACGGGTTATTTGGCAACAGATTAAAAAGCCGGAGATTTGGAAAAGGTACAAACGAACACATTTGATAGCGGTAATTATAAAACCGCCATCTCACGCCTTCCATTGTGCCGCCGCACACTCCGAGGATCACAATGTAACCGCCTTCAGATCTGAGCTAGAAGACCTTACAATCCAGGAACAAGCCCAAAACTGAGCGATGGCGAATCACCAAATGCCACGATTACCAAAAAGATATACATTTTCTGTATTTTCGTATAAACAGTCTCAGGTCTCTGTATAGAGGAATAAAGTTCTCAGAACTTTTCTTAAATTTGATGAGGGGCTCCTGCTGTAGTTTTCACCCTTTAACCCCAAGACATCACTTGCCAACTCTGCCGACTCTGAACCTGTCTGCTGATTCTCACCACGACCGCTGACTCTCACCACGACCGCCGACTTTGACTACGTCTGCCGATGCGTCTGCCGACCCTGGACTGCGCCTGCCGACCCTGGACTGCGCCTGCCGACCCTGGACTACGTCTACCGATACGTCTGCCGACCCTGGACTGCGCCTGCCGACCCTGGACTGCGCCTGACGACCCCGGACTGCGCCTGACGACCCTTAGGATTCTGGGAGGTCTCCTTTTTTTAGCGGGGGAGACTCCAGAACATTCAAGGAGAATTGGGAAGTCATTTTGAGGCCTGTTGGGTCCCTTTTCTGAAAACGAGCACAAAAATGGCCTTGTGTGCCCTAGAAACCAATGAGAGTGCAGCTTTCATTTTTCCACAGCTGTTTGAGAATCAAAAGCAGCTCTGTGATTGGTTCTCTTGTTAGATAGTTTAATAAACTAGGCCTTAGGGTCTTTAGATCTTGATTGTAGCCCACCAAAGGCTGCGGGTGATACACAAAGGTGCAATGCTCTGCAATGTACGTTAGTATATCTGTCCGGGCTGAAAAACAAGCCATTAGTCTCCGTGGCAACCCTAATTTTTTTGATCACTTATCTGATTGGTTGCCTATCTAACGTTATTGCTGAGTGGTCTGAAGGGCCGGTTTTGTTTGCTGTACCCATTACCGGCACCATCAAGCACAGAACCACTTACTCTGCTTTTCCTAGAAATGTTTACTGACATCAGACCCCCCTCCCTCCCCATCTTCCTCTCAAAATGAGGCGGCCATTTTGAAGAGTACAATGAGAATGCAGAGATGAGCCTGAATCAACAGGATTTAAAGGGAAACTCCACTTCAATATGTTGTACTGATACATTGGGGGAAATTAATCATAGGTCTCTTACTGTTCAGAACTGTTCAGGTTGCCCATGGCAACCAATCAGAGCTTAGCTTTCATTTTTCCACAGATGTTTATCAAATTAAAGCTGAGCTGTGATTGGTTTCCATGGGCAACTAGAACAGTTTTACCTCAGAAACTTGATTTTTAAATCTCCCCCATTGTGTTCTACTCCATTCACTTCTGAAGAAAAAAAAATTTGAATTTTAACGGACATTTGTGTTTGATCACATGACTGACAACAGAGTGCCGATGAACTGTAGTCTGTTTCCAGGGGCGACCAGTAAAGTTTTTTTTTTTTTTACTTTCGCTTTGGTTGTAAATGGAGAATAGAATTTTGTAAGAAATTTTACGCAAATTTTTTAGATTTACCCTTTAAATTTGGATCACCAGGACGAAGATGTGACCATAAGTTGTAGTAGGGATGACGGGAGTTGTATTTTTAACCCATAAAAATCTGATTTATGGAAATGCTATGTGAATCTTATCTACACAAAAAAACAACAAACAAAAACCAACAAAAAAATTTTTAAAAACCCATAAAACACACTGCTCGGCATCAGTAAATCAAGAATATTTTCTGCAAATATAAAAAAAAAGCCATATATTTATATAAAATATCCTTATCTGTGATAGAATATAGCAAAACCTGTAAATAGCATTTTTTAAAAAAACTACTCCCTACGTGGAATGGAGTGAAGATATATTTAAAAAAAAAAAAAAAATCCTCTACAAACGATAAATAATAGGAGAGAAAAAAAAAATATAAACGGGAAATATGTTACGTCACACAATGGCGGTAAAACGTTTACTTTAGTCACCCATTTTGTCAGAAACTATAAAAAAAAAAACACACACACAAAAAAAATTATATTAGAGATCTACATATAATAAATCTATATATAAAAAAAAATAATATCCAGTCAAAAAGCAAACCAAAAAAATAAAGATAGAATTTTTAGGGTCAGGTCAAGGCACCAGGATTCCGGAATATTCTCACGTGAATATGAAAAATTTAAGAAAAAAATTATTATTTTTTTTCTCCATTAAGCAAGGATATCCTAAAAAATTGACTAAGGTGTCTGAGGATGGACTGTCAAAACCTGCAAGTTGAGTCCTCTACAACTAGGAGGCAGCAGAGAGACACAGTCAAAAGAACCAGCGCCTCTAGAGGCTTGGAGGTGTCACTGCATACACTCAATTTAAAGGAATTTTTTAACATGTATGTAGTTTTTTTTGTTGAAACGGTGAATAAGAGCGCCTCTAGAGGCTTGGAGGTGCAACTGCATCATACAATTTTATAACGCTTATTACCACGGCTGTAGCTATTTGTCGGCCGTGTGCCCCAAAAATAGATGAATTCAGCTTTAATATCAATTTTGCTGATTGCTTTGTCCTCATTTCAGAGTAAATCCCTGTCTCATCACTGTTCTGTAATTTTTTTTATTTTATGTATTGTACACAGCGCCACACAGGTAGTGTGTGGTATTGCAGCTCCGCCCCCATTCACTTCGATTGACCTGACTACAACGTTCATTTGAACTGTAGTCTGTTTCTAGGGACGACCAGTAAAATTTTTTTACATTGACTTTTGCACAATCTGTGGAAGGTGTGGCGCCATTCCTGAAATATACAATGATACCTCCCATCATACCTCTCCTATACTGTACGGTTTAAAAAAAAATATCGGATCCTAGCTTCGTATCAAACGCAGACCTCCCGTTTATTGTTATTTTACAGTTAAAGATACGGTAAAAAAATTTTTGTCGGTTAGAATTCAAATATTCGAAATACGACTCCGAGCCACAAGAGGGCGCTGCCTCGGAATCTGTGACCCTTCTAACCATTTACAGCTGGGACCACTGTAACCTTCATAGTCATCCGAAATAGCTTATTTTTTTATTATTTTTTTTTTTTTTCTTTTCTGGATATTCCTGCCCAGACCTGCAAGGCATCACACACACGGACAGCAATTACCACCATTCTAACCCGTCACTTAGCCTCGTTTTTTTCTCCACGAGAGGACGTGAGGGTGACCCGGTCCATTATTTTTAATCAGTCACATTGAAATATTTAAAAAAAAAAAAAAAAAACAAACTTCCCAATTTACTCTCTTCCACCCCCTTTAAAAATCTCATTGACAGAACACAGCACCTCTTGTGGCGGGAGGTTGAACTGCAATTGAAAAAAAAAATATTTAAAATTGAAACAAAAAATCCACAGCAAATGGGTGATCAAAAACCAAAAAAAAATTTTTTTTTTACAAAAATAAAAAGAGTGATTAAAAATATACTTTCAGTATGATGGTAAAGACTTATGTGTTCCAAGTGCTAATTGTAGCAAGAAATCAGGCACTAATTTCATTGCTGTATATATTTCAGGGTTACTGTCCTTTTACAGTCAAGGGGGTGGGGCCTCAGGGGTCCGTGGTGTTGATTACGGATTTGTCTGGGGGAGTCCATCCTCTGGACCAGCTGCAGTAACCTTCCTTCTGCTTGATGCAGACGTAATTCTTAGACTGGTAGCCGGGGGTGCCGAAGTTGGAAAGCATATCCGTCCACAGACATTCACTCTTTGAGGTGATGAAGCATGGGAGGTAATAGCAAGCCTTGATCTGTAAAAAAAAAAAAAAAAATTTTAAAAAATATTTTTAATGTTTTTCTGACTTTACAAAAATTGGGCTCCTGTCTCTTTAAATCTTGGGTGGGAGGGATCAGAAGGGGGCGGGGCTTAAAACAAGTCTACTGTTTAACTGACTGTTAAAATTCAAATATTAACCGTAACTCCAGGTCACCAGGGGGCGCTGCATCGGGATCTCTTCTACCATATACGTCTCAGACCAGTGTAAGTTTTTGGTATCCCCTTCATAAATATTGGACCCCATTATAATAATAATTCTCTCTTGACTCTCTATTACACGCCATATTAAGGGTCTCACCTTGCAGTTACACCCCTGGTGGTAGCGGTGGTTGAGTCCTTTGCGTTGGGCGAGTGTCAGCTTATCCCACTTCTCAATCAGGTTGCAAAGGCCGGTGTAGACCTTCCCCTCGTACACACGTCCTAAAAAGAAGATGAGTCCGGTTATATTATGGAGGACACTATAGGCCCTGGAGAGATGTGTAATCCTATCTTTGTGTAAGATGTTAGTAGCAGCAGGACTGTGGAAAAAATTAATTTACATTCTAGGATTCCTCACACTGCTGTGCTGTGTGTTCTCTGCACCAAGTGTAAGGTATTGTCCCTGGAGAGATGTGTAATCAGAACTTGATATATTGTTGTTAGTAGCAGCAGAACTGTGAAATATGGATTTATATTCCAGGATTGTAGGGGAGTGTCCTTACACTGCTGTGCTCTGTGCTTTCTGCAGCCAGTATTAGTTATTGTCACTGGAGAAATGTGTAATTAGACCTTTGTGTACGTTGTTAGTAGCAGCAGGATTGTGATATATGGATTTATATTCCAGGATTGTACTGGGGGAATGTCCTCACACTGCTGTGCTCTCTGCAGTCTGTGTTAGATATTGTCCCTATGTACAATCATAGCTTTATGTGTTTTGTTAGTAGCAGCAGAACTGGATTTACATTTACATGTGCTTTCTTTAGACAGTATTTGACATTGTCTCTGCAGGGATGTGTAATCAGAACTTTGTGTACATTGTTAGTAGCAGCAGGATTGTGAAATATGCATTTCTACTCCAGGATTTTCCCTAGGGGTTTGTTCTCACACTGCTGTGCTCTCTGCAGTCTGTGTTAGATATTGTCCCTATGTTCAATCATAGCTTTATGTGTTTTGTTAGTAGCAGCGAACGGATTTACATTCCAGGATTGTATCTTTGGGGCACGTCTCACATGCTGGCTCTGAGCTCACAGTTCCCATAGCACTTATTCTGCTCTGTGGTAGTTGATGTAGCATTTAACAACAACCTATACTGCTTTTATCAGAGGAGAGATGAAATATCTCATTGCAGAGAACTAAGAGCCACAGTGTTCGGACCACCCTCAGGACCTACAATCCTGGTATATAAATCTATTTTTTTCTTGTTTTAATGGAGAACTTCACTCTTAGCTGATAACTAGCAAAGTCCTTTAAATGGGACTGGGAGGTGAATATAGGATTATAGTAGGGATGTACGTGTAAAATGTAAATTTATAAGGGATGTATAAAAATCTGAGCCCTTTCCAGGAGCTGTCCTGACGCTTGGCACTCACCTGTGATGAGATACTGGTACTTGTTGAACCTCCACGCTGCCCCGCACAGGCTCTCGGAGGACTCGGTGTAGATGTACTGAACTGAGGCATCTTCTTTCTTAAAGCCGCGGTACATCTGCAAAGGGAATCTGCACAACCAAGGAGTCAGCACCAAGCAGACGGCCCAAGAAGTACACGTCATGCCACGCACGCTTCCGTACTATTTCTTCTCCATAATGTATACAAGCCAAGAACTCGAGAACGCCTAGGGATATTATCAGGGAGTAAAGCTGGAGGGGATCCTCGGCTGCCTGCACCGTACACATGTTCTATTCATATACCCCTGAATAATACTCTGCCATATTGGCCAAGATAATAGTGCCCTATACACCCACAGAAAACCGCCATATACCATCATCTACAACGCTACCATAGTACCAACCCACATAATTCATCATGTAATGATTAGTGGAGACGGACGCCCCGTCCCTCTTTTGACTATGGGAATCGCGGTCAAGCTCCACACCGCGACTCCTGATAATCATCTTGCTCTGATTTTATAGGGTGCCTGACAGGCTAATGAGTCCCAGCCTTCCCCGTTATCAGTCCAGATGGCGCTCTGGTGGACTTTAACCACTTTTTATTATAGCCAATGGTGACTTCAGAGTAGAACGTTGGTCGACTGCCACGTCCATAGCTCGTGGCGTGCGGACACTTTTATGCACGAGTCAATATTAGTTACATCATGGCCTTCATAATCTTATGTAACTTTTCTAGAAGTTTTCCTTGCTGACAATGTCGAAATAATCTTCTGTGAAATTCAAAGATCTTTGAAGAGAGGACGAGCACCAATCGACCATATAAATACGTTTCAATTGGTGAATGCAGTGCTTTTTCTTCAAAAGCATCTGCTCAATCTATGACTTTCCTGAATGAAGACCACCATCCTTACTCTCTTTGGATGGAAGGACCTCTATTCTCCCGGGAAACCTTCTCTGTTTCTTCTGATTCATGAGTGAGAATAAGCCTATTGGGAAGCAGACATCTGCTCATCCGTCTTTGCTCCTTTGGTGCTGGCGCCAGAGAGCTCATCCATCTCTGCTGGTCAATTAAGCCCACTTCGTGTCTTAAGACCTTTTGGTGGGTCAGATGTCCTATGTTCCTCAGGACTAAAGAGAAGTATAATGACCCTATATGATAATGAGACATCTGCTCATCCCAATGTCTTCGGAGCTTTTTTGAGTTTGAACAAGATCATCATCCCTCCCTTCGCAATCCAGGAGATTGTGGTGTTTTGCCAAACGTTTTTTGGTTGGGAGATGGCCCAATGTTTGGTGTTGGATGAAGAGCAGTAAACCAACCCTGTTTGAATGACTCCTCCTTTGATCTCTTAGTTTTGTTGTCCTATGACCTCTCTGGTCATCTTTTTGTCCTAAGACCTTCATGATTGATGAACGCCATCCTCATATTTGGTGTGGACGATATAGTCTGCGCCTGAGAGTCCCCTCTACTGTCCTAGGACCTTTTTGGCTATGAGGTGTCCTGCTATATGTTCTGGTATGATTACAGCTTGGTTGGAAATCGTTTTAGCATGGTACTGTCTTGTTTTCATTGATGCGGCATGGTAGGACCATACGCCTAAGACCTTTGTTGGTGAGACATAGGTTATTCTGAATGTTTCTACCATATTTCCTGAGGATAATCGCTCGTCCTAGATGGCTAGTGATGCGACCGTTTATTAGAGCCGGAGTGGCACAACTCAACAACCAAGCCCACTTATTTATCGCAATGTCCAACACAGAATTAATTAGTGTATGTATACTCCCTGCCTGTCCAAAGCTGTTCATTGATGCCCGGCACTCTTAGACACCAATAAAGCAGAAAATAGAAGAAATTGAATATGAGCTACAATGATAATGCAGATTCTGTCCACACCTTCCGCATCCCTCCAGTAGTCCCAGGGATGCTGTCACTTTAAAAGCTCGGTGAACAGCAAGTCTTGGGTTGTCTGGGACTGCAGTAAGATACCTGGAGTCATCGCGGTGATGACCGTGGTGCCCACAGAAAGGGCTCTGAGTGCCACCCTCCGGCACCAGTGCCATAGGTTAGCCACCCACTGTCCTAAGACTTCTTATCTTGTTGCATAACCATGGGGCACCATTCTTCCGTTTCCGTGTGTTTAAGACATCTTCATGACCTAAGACCTCAGTGAAGCCTGCTAGGGTTGATGAGACAAATCTCTATTCTTTCTTAGCTTCTCTTCAGTTTACACCTATGGACACTGAGACATTGTTTTTGTTGTCCCAAGACTTTGTTGACCACCATCCCCCTTCTATTGGTTGAGTAACATCTTTATCTTCTCATTCATCTTCGCTTTTCTTCTTCTTGGTATGTAATCATATTCGACACTTCCCTGAAAGTTGCTTTGGTTTACTTCTTCTCATCTTGGATTCATTCTTTTTCAGTTTTTTTTTGGTGCCCAACCACCACCACCAAAACCCAACCACCCTCGTGGGCACCACAACAAACTCATGAATTTCACATGCTAGAGTGCAGATACAGCTCTTGCGCTATTCTATAAGACATGGAGCGTCATGAAATCTGCAAATAACTCAATCAGTTCTGCTACATCTACATAGGGAAGGGACATTTTCCAAAATATAAGGGGGTCCAGGGGCAAAGCCAGTGCACAGATCAAAGGCAAAATGTGTTATAGCATCGTTCTCCATAGGAATGTTATTTGTGGTGTAGCAGAGCTGATTTTGTCATTTGTTACAACTCATGAATCTTACTTGCTAGAGTGCAGATACAGCTCCTACACTATCCTATAAGACATGAAAATATCAAATAACTCAATCAGCTCTGCTACATCTGCATAGGGATGGGACATTTTCCAAAATTTTAGGGGGTCCAGGGGCACAGCCAGTGCACAAAGTGCAAACGTCAAAGGGAAAAGGTGTTATAACATCGTTCTCTATAGTAATATCACTAGCGGTGTAGCAGAGCTGGGTTTGTCATTTGTCACAACTCATTCATTTTACATGCTAGAGTGTGAATACAGCTCCTTCACTATCCTATAAGACATGAAAACATCAAACAACTCAATCAGCTCTGCTACATCTGCATAGGAAAGGGAGAATTTCCACAATTTAAGTGAGCCCAGTGGTTTTGGTGCAAACAGACAATGGAAAACGTGTTTTAGCGTCGTCCTCCAGAGCAATATTTCTAGCGGTGTAGCAGGAATGGGTTTGTCATTTGGCACAACTCATTCATTTCAGATGTAATGAGTACAGATCCAGCTTCTGCGCCATCCTATAGGACATGGCGCCAAACAACTCAATCAGCACTGCTACAACTCATTAATTTTAGACCTTAGGCTGCAGATAACGCTACGGTCTCATCCTATAGGTCATGGTGTGTCATGAAAATAACTCAATCAGCTCTGCTTCATCTGCATAGGGGAGGGAGATTTTCCAAAATGTAAGGAGGTCCGGGGGCAGAGCCAAGATCAAAGGCAAAAGTGCAATATTGTTGTTCTCCATAGGAATATTACTAGCAGTGTAGCAGTGCTGAGTTTGTCATTCGGCACAATTCATTGATTTTGTTGATTATACTGCAGATAGACATACTACGTTATCTTATAAGCGCGGTGCGTCATCAAAGCACCAAACAACTCTATCAGCTCTGCTACATCTGCATGGGGATTTCCAAAATTTAAGGGTCTATTCCAGTGTACAAGTCCGAAAAAAAAGTGGTTTCCGTTCAAACCAAAAAAAATGCAAAAAATGTGTTATAATATCGCTCTCTTAAGGAATATCGCTAGCGGTGTAGCGGGTTTGAGTTTGTCATGTGGCACAACGTGTCATACGGCGGGTCACCAAAGCACCAAACTCAATCGGCACTGCTACATCAGTGTAATAATTCCAAAATAATCATCCCCAAGAACAAGGTGGCTTCAGAGCAAAAAAAAGGTTATAATATCACTTCTCCGTAGGAATAGCAGTGCTGAGTTTGTCATCTGGCACAACTTTTATTTTGGAGACTGTTTTATTATGCACGATGTAAATAGCTTAGTCAGCTCTGCTACATAGGAAAACGTACCAAATGTAAGGTTCAAAGATTCAATGCAAAAGTATCATAATATCACCCTCTGGGAATAGCAGAGCTGAATTTGTCATACACAACTGCAAATAAACCTGCTGTGTTCTCTTCATTATAGCATTGGATAGCACGATCAGCTCTGCTGCATCTACACAACACCCAATGCACATAATATTATAATATTACACTTTATAGGAATAGCTGGGCTGAGTTTGTCAATGGGCACAACACATAATTTGGGTAGGGGGGGGGGGGGGGTTTGTGCCAGTGCATGAAATATATTCATTACAATCTACACATGTAGCAGAGGTGAGTAAAAGTGCACAGTACGTCATCAAAGAGTTAAGTAACTTCATCAGCTCTGCTACATCTGTATATATGCAAAGTGACGGCAGGAGGATTCCCTAAATGAAAAGGTCTCTGCCAAGCGTTGGCGCTGTGCCCGGGCACCGAGTGACTAGGTTGCATTGCCCATTGCAAATGACTGATGTAGCAGAGCTGAGATTGTTTGCGGTTCCAAAAATTCTCCTTCAACATAGATATAGCAGAGGCGAGTGTGTTGCAGAGCGGACACAGTGATGTGATATTGTTATCTGTAATTGTATGTAGGCACTGACGTAGCAGAGAGGAGTTGGTTATGGAACAGGACTATAAATACACTGTATTGTAGTGTGTAGTCCAGATGTAGTATCATTGAGTTTGTCATTTCACATGATGCTGTAATCTTTGGTTATATATAGGACTGAAGGGCAATGTGATATGTCAGCACAGCAGAGCAGAGTTTGTCGTTTTGTGCAGTGACGTCCGGATGGGAAAACCTTTACAAATCTTTTCAACTCAGAATTCACTTAAGTGCGCAAATGAATCAATTACATGACAGATCCAGCTCTGCTACATAGTATATCTGCACAAGGCGTAAGAGAAGCATAAGACGAGCACAAGAAAGTGCCAGACGTGGAGGCCGCAAACCTGTGTGGTGAGCTCGGTCACCCTTTCAGCCGTTGTCCTCGCTCCTTTGCCAATGCGGTTGTGACCCCAGTGGAGGAGAGCCAGGAGGTTGCTTCTGCTGGGGAAGGTACCAGCAGAGGTGGAGGAGCTGAGGGGCCTGTGAAGAAAAGTAAGAATAAGTCACCTTCTCAGTTGAGGCGGCTTGAAGCCAGACAAAAAGGGAGAGAACTGGGGAAGCCTCAGGTTGCTGGGGTGACCCTTGGTCCTTCCTCAGAGGCTGGTCTTGCTACTGAGGCCCTGAGGGATGATGAGTTGGATGGGGAGGTCAGGAGGATGGAGCGCGAGAAAGGTGCCATGTCCTCCACGTCCTCCCATTATGAGAGTATGGATGAGGATAACAGGATTTGGCTAGAAAATAAGCGCAAGCAGAAAAAGAAAAAACGCGGCGTATCTAAGGTACCTAAGGAAGGGAAAACTTCCTCCCCTCTGGTTGAGCTTTCCAACCAGTTCCTCACCCTCGATGAGATCGCCTCCTCGGGAAGAGAGGCTGAGGGTGGGGTTCTGGAGGTGGCGGCGGAGCAGCCTGCAGGGGGCGGCGAGTCTCTATCCTCTGGGGATGCTGGGTCCTCAGAGTGGGAGACTGACTCAGAGTCAGGAGACAAGGACGATGGAGAGGGTGGTCCGGGTGGGTCCTTGGGGGCCAGTAATAACATGGACACCTCAATTTCGTTAAAAAGAAGTTGCCCCAATTCTGAAGGGAAAAGGGAAAAGGGATCATCCTCAGAGGACAGTAGAGGGAAGGGAGGTAGTAAGAAAAAAGCCGTCTAACTCAATCACTCATGATGGCGGCACACACTCCGTTGACGCTGGTGTCCATTAATGTCGCCAGCATTAAGTCTGATGCGGCTAGATTTGCGGCCTTTGATTTTCTCGGCCGTGTTGAAGCCGACATTTTATTTTTGCAGGAGACCAGGCTGCCAGATTTGGCGGCCGTGTTTAAAGCTAAAAGGGAATGGAGACACGGGCCTTCCTATTGGTCTCTTGCGGCCGAGCCGTATAGCGGAGTGGCGGTCCTTTTTACCGCACCGGTAGAATGCCGACGAGTTATTAAGTTAGAAATGGGGAGGTGCCTGATCCTGGATGTCCTCATGAAGGGACAAGAACTTCGCCTAATTAACATCTATGGTCCCCAGTCCAAGTGGGACAGGAAGTGTCTCTGTATGAGGATCAAGCCCTACCTTTTTACAAGTCGGCAGGTGGTCTTTGGAGGGGACTTCAATGCTGTCACGAGGTCCCAGGATAGGGGAGGTTCCAGAGACAAGCTGACTTATGATAGCGTCGCTCTTAATAGCATAGCTAGTGAGGCTCGCCTGGTGGATGTCCACATCCGGCACACCCCAGGCCACACGGGGTTCACCTATTATAGGGGTAGCTGCAGGTCTAGAATAGACAGGTTTTATTTAAAGGAGGAAGCCATCTCTTCAGCAGTGTCCATTGTTGAGGTGGAGTTCTCCGACCACTGTTTAATTTTGTTTTCTCTGAATGTTACAGAGACCCCCCGGATGGGAAGAGGCTACTGGAAGCTCAATTCGTCTCTCCTGGAAGAAGCGGAGATCAGACAATCCTTTGAGGACTTTCTTCAGAGCCAGGTACCATTGCTGGGCCTTTGTAGCAGTAAGTCAGAGTGGTGGGAGATGCTCAAGAAAAGGGTGGCGAGATTCTTCCGCCAGCTCTCGAGCCTCAGGAGCCTGGACAGGTACCGCCTGTATCAGGGCCTGAGGAGGAAACTCGAGCATCTCGTCTCGACTGGAGGTAGTCGTGAGGACATCTCCAGAGTGAAATCCTTGCTGAAGAGGTGTCAGTACGATAGACACGCATCTTTGGTTTTTGAGAGGGATTACGGGAAATACCGCTCGCCCGGCCCTTACAGAAACTGCAAGATGTCAGTGAATGGTAAAGTTGTCACAGGACTGGTTGACAGTACGGGATCCCTGAAAAGGTCCAGATCAGGGATTCTGGAGGTCGTCAGATCCTTCTACTCACACCTCTTGGGCAGGAAGGATCTAGATCGGGATGTGATGTCGGCTTTCCTGGCTGAAACTGTCCCTGAGCCAGGAGTAGACCCCTCTCTTGATGTTTTGACAGAGATGATCAGGGAAGAGGAAGTCAGCCGGGCGATTGAAGGGCTCGCCCTCAAGAAATCGCCGGGTCCGGATGGCTTAACATCTGAGTTTTATAAGACCTTTAAGGACGCCTTGGTTCCCCTCTTGACTGAGGTATTCAATGAGGGTCTTTCCTCGGGCGCTCTGCCGAAGTCAATGAGGAGGTCTGCCCTGATCATCCTGTCAAAGGGTAAGGACCGATCTCGTATTGAGAACTGGCGTCCCATAGCGCTTCTCAATACGGACAGAAAGGTTTTGGCAAAGGTGCTGTTTAATCGGCTGGTGCAGTTTGCACCCCGGCTCCTTTCGGGGACCCAGCACTGCTCTGTTCCAGGCCGCAGTACATTTAGTGCTGTGCTTTGTGTCCGGGAGGCAGTGGAACAGGGCAGGGCTGGTAACTGGAAGGGGTATTCGCTGTCCTTGGATCAGGCAAAAGCGTTTGATCGGGTTAACCACGAGTACCTCTGGTCTGTCCTTCTGAGGTCTGGCCTGCCGGGTGGGTTTGTCAATTGGCTGAAAGTTTTGTACGCAGGGGCAGAGAGTTTCCCGCTTGTGAACGGTTGGATTGGCCGCTCTTTTGAGGTTGGGTCTGGTGTTCGCCAGGGTTGTCCTCTGAGCCCACTTTTATACGTGTTCGCGATTGACCCATTCCTTAGGAGGGTTGATCGTGGGCCGTTGGTGGGAGTCGGGATGGATCGGGCAGCACCGGAAGCCACTCTTAGAGTGGTAGCGTATGCCGATGATGTCACCGTTTTCGTGTCCTCGGGAGGGGAGGCGCAATGGGTGATGCCAGAGGTTGACTGCTACTCAGAGGCTTCTGGGTCCAAGATCAACCGGGATAAGTGTGAGAGTCTCTGGCTGGGAGAGGGGGATCCAGGCTTTGATCTCCCGGACACTCTTCCAGGGCCCCAGGACTCCGCCAAAGTTCTCGGCATCGAATTTGGCCAGGGGGATTACCCCATGCAAAACTGGGACGGCAGGCTTAAGATCGCCGCTCAGAGGGTGGACCAGTGGAATGGTTGGTTTTTGACCCTCAGAGAAAGGGTTAACCTGATTAAAACTTACCTGCTCCCGTTGCTGATTTATCTGGGCAGTGTGTGCATGTTGCCAGAACCCCTCTGGACTCGGGTCTACAGTCTGTTCTTCCAGCTGTTATGGGGGAATAGGCTGAACCTAATCAAGAGGGAGGTTACTTACCGCACGAGGAGACAAGGAGGGTTGTGTATGGTCAACCCTGTGGTGTTCCTAGTGAATACCTTTCTTAAGATCAATGTAGCAAACCTCTGGAAAGAGAGGGCTCCTCTGTGGGTATACTCCTGCAGGGGATGGTTTAGGCCTTTCTTCCAGGAATGGGAGACAGGAGGACAAGTGAAGGATCTCCGTACACCGCATGGGCATCTTCCGGCTTACGCTACCCCGGTTCTGAAGGTGATTCGCCGGTGGGGTCTGGGAATGTGGGAGATCAGGACCATGTCGAGGAAAGTCCTTGACAAAAGGGTTCTGTTGACCCATTTCCAGAGGCCTCTGGCCCTCAGGGATTGCCCAAGTCGGGATCTGGGGGTGGGTTTGAGTTTATTGAATTCCATCAGGATCCCCTTGAAGTTTTGGGACGTGACTTGGCGCTGCTTCCATGGAAAGCTGTGTGTGAGGGACAATCTGAAGTGTAGGAGCTCTGAGGAAAGGGGTTGTCCCCGGGAGGAGTGCGGTGGCCTGCTGGAGAGCATGGACCACTTCCTGCTTCAGTGCCCCTTTAACACAGAGGTGTACAACCGGGTGGGCGCTTCCATCCATTGGCCCGGGTTGGCCGGTCTCTCCTATGCGGAGTGGGCCTATGGAGCATTCAGAGGCCTGGGTGGCCGGGACCGCTGCACGTTATTCCTAGTCAGTCTAGTGGTCAGGTACCACACGTGGAACTCACAGTGTTTAGTGTCGACGCAGCGTAAAATCCTCCCGGTGGATGAGGTGGTCAGGAACATTCTGGGTGACCTGGTGAAGGTGCGCTCTCTGGAGTATGAGAGGCTGGGCACGGGGAGGGCCTCTCTCCTTTGGAGGGGGTTCTCCTTTAGTGTCCCTTAGCCTGTCATCTCCTCTCCTGGTGTTGGGCTGAAGCTGCACGGTAGATTTTTGTTTTGTGTTCTGGGCATGTAGTGATGTGGGGCTTGCAGGCGCCGAACCTGGGCTTTATGTGGTTTTGATTGATGTTGTTGAGATTTTATTTGTATTCTGTTTTCTTTATGTTGTGTTGTAAATACTCTATATATTGTATATATTGTATATAGTGGGGTTTGGGACATAGTGTTAGGTTGGGAGGGGGGTGATGGTGGTGGGATTTACGAACTGATTTGGACTCTATGACCCTGGGCACTGGTCTGGACTACTTAACGCAAACTTTGGACGTTAGACCAGTGTCTGGGGGGAAGGGGAGGGTGCGGGCGAGGGATTTAGTTTAGTGTAGTGTTGTGTGTATTTGTTATTATATATTTAAAAAAAAAAAATGGGTGTGGGATGTGATCTGTGTGGGGTGGTTTGTTATTAGAGGGTGTGGGGTGGGTTTATGTATATTTATAGTCATTTATGTTTTATTTGTGGGTGTGGCTTGTCTTATTGTTTATTGGTTTGGTTTAGGTTGTGATAATCGGTTGGGTGGGGGTTGTGGTATTTGGTGTTCATTCATTTCGGTGTATTTTAAGTTATTGTTTTTGCTAGGTGTGAATGGGGCTGGACCAGCAGGTAAGATATTGTATATAGTGTATATTATGTTTTGTTTGTATTGTTATGTTTTTTACTTTTATATAAAATAAAAGATCTACAGGATGTAACTCAGGATCAGTATCATCCTCGTCTCTGGGCTCTGGGGACGGCTTTTTGCAACGGCGCCTCCTGCAGGCCTTACAGAAGGGAGAAAGGACGATCAATGTAGCGGGGCAGGAGGTTGATTTGTCGTTTTGGATAGAGAGGCACGGCCTGTCTGCCTTCCGAGAGCAAAGAGGCAGGGAGACACCATGGTCGCTCCCGACAACCGGGCCGGGTGCTAACCGTAGGAATGTGGTCCGTCTTCGGTGGCGTGGCAGTGATGTGTGTCCCCCTCGGGCACGGGTAGTTGAGCTGCTGCTGAAGATGGACTTCAAGGCGGCTGACATCTTTGCCTTGATCCATCCCTATGGTACATCTGAGTTTGATGTCAGCTTTGTTCGGCCGGAGGGGCTTGAGCTCTTCTGGTCCAACTATGAGCTGAGATACAACGAGCCCGAGTGGCGGGACTTTGCTGTGCAAGCAGTGTCCCGCCAGAGCGAACTCAAGAAAGTGACCGTTCTTACCCGTAACGAATCACTATCTTGCTTTGACATCATGACCTGGATGAATCGTTATGGAGAGGTGCTAGGATTACCAGAAAAAAATCGTGACGAGTTTGGTATCTGGTCAGGGGCCTGGACCTTCATGGTGAAGTTGAGGCGTTCAGGTAACTCAGTCGCCCACATCCCTTCATCAGCCTTCCTGGGGAGGGATCGGATCCTGATCTTCTACCGGGGGCAGCCTAAGCTGTGTCACAGGTGCGGTGACCCCACACATTTCAGCGCACACAGAAGTGTGCGTTGTGTGGGGGTGTCGGCCATCTCGCTGCATCCTGTACAGGGCAGATTAGGTGTAACCTGTGTGGTGATCTCGGTCACCCGTACAGTCGTTGTCCTCTTTCCGTCGCTAATGCGGGCTCAGCCTCAGCGGATGAAAGCCATGAGGCTGAATCTGCTGGGGAGGGGACTAGCAGAGGCGGAGGAATGGAGGGGCCAGGGAAGAAAGACAGGAAAAAGACGCCTGCCCAGCTAAGGCGTCTAGAAAAGCGTCAACAGGAGAGAGAGCGGGGGGAGTCTCGGGCTGCTGGGACAACCTCTGGCGCTGTCCTGGAGACCACACCTGTCGCTGAGGCCCCAGGGGATGATGTACTGGATGAGGAGGTCAGGAGGATCGAGAGAGAGGAAGGTGCCACGTCCTCAGACTCCTCCCATTATGAGAGTATGGACGAGGATAATAGGGCGTGGCTAGAGGAAAAGCGTAAGCGTGGCGCCAAAAAGAAGAAAAAGGGTAAAAAGAAGGGAGGTGTAAGATCTTCTCCCTCCCTGACTAAGGTACCCAAGGAAGGTGCAACCGACCCCCCGCTGGTCGAACTTTCAAATCGATTCCTGGCCCTGGATAGAGCCTGTCCTGCCGATGGAGGGGCTGAGGGTGAAGGGCCAGAGGTGGCGGAGCCTGCAGGAGGTGCCGAGTCTCCCCCTGGGGAGTCAGGGTCCTCAGGAGGGGAGACTGGCCCAGAGTCTGGAGACGAGGATGAGGGGGCAGGTCCTGGATCTGCCCCTGAAGCATCAGAGGTGCGGGAGATGGACACCACAATATGTCTAAAAAGGGGGTGTTCATTTCCCGAGGGTGGTGGTAAGATGGGTAAAAAGAAAGCCGTCTAACTCAATCACTCATGATGGCGGCACCCACTCCGTTGGCGCTGGCGTCCATTAATGTCGCCAGCATTAAGTCTGATGCGGCTAGATTTGCGGCCTTTGATTTTCTCGGCCGTGTTGAAGCCGACATTTTATTTTTGCAGGAGACCAGGCTGCCAGATTTGGCGGCCGTGTTTAAAGCTAAGAGGGAATGGAGACACGGGCCTTCCTATTGGTCTCTTGCGGCCGAGCCGTATAGCGGAGTGGCGGTCCTTTTTACCGCACCGGTAGAATGCCGACGAGTTATTGAGTTAGAAATGGGGAGGTGCCTGATCCTGGATGTCCTCATGAAGGGACAAGAACTTCGCCTAATTAACATCTATGGTCCCCAGTCCAAGTGGGACAGGAAGTGTCTCTTTATGAGGATCAAGCCCTACCTTTTTACAAGTCGGCAGGTGGTCTTTGGAGGGGACTTCAATGCTGTCACGAGGTCCCAGGATAGGGGAGGTTCCAGAGACAAGCTGACTTATGATAGCGTCGCTCTTAATAGCATAGCCAGTGAGGCTCGCCTGGTGGATGTCCACATCCGGCACACCCCAGGCCACGCGGGGTTCACCTATTATAGGGGTAGCTGCAGGTCTAGAATAGACAGGTTTTATTTAAAGGAGGAAGCCATCTCTTCAGCGGTGTCCGTTGTTGAGGTGGAGTTCTCCGACCACTGCTTAATTTTGTTTTCTCTGAATGTTACAGAGACCCCCAGGATGGGAAGAGGCTACTGGAAGCTCAATTCGTCTCTCCTGGAAGAAGCGGAGATCAGACAATCCTTTGAGGACTTTCTTCAGAGCCAGGTACCATTGCTGGGCCTTTGTAGCAGTAAGTCAGAGTGGTGGGAGATGCTCAAGAAAAGGGTGGCGAGATTCTTCCGCCAGCTCTCGAGCCTCAGGAGTCTGGACAGGTACCGCCTGTATCAGGGCCTGAGGAGGAAACTCGAGCATCTCGTCTCGACTGGAGGTAGTCGTGAGGACATCTCCAGAGTGAAATCTTTGCTGAAGAGGTGTCAGTACGATAGACACGCATCTTTGGTTTTTGAGAGGGATTACGGGAAATACCGCTCGCCCGACTCTTACAGAAACTGCAAGATGTCAGTGAATGGTAAAGTTGTCACGGGACTGGTTGACAGTACGGGATCCCTGAAAAGGTCCAGATCAGGGATTCTGGAGGTCGTCAGATCCTTCTACTCGCACCTCTTGGGCAGGAAGGATCTAGATCGGGATGTGATGTCGGCTTTCCTGGCTGAAACTGTCCCTGAGCCAGGAGTAGACCCCTCTCTTGATGTTTTGACAGAGATGATCAGGGAAGAGGAAGTCAGCCTGGCGATTGAAGGGCTCGCCCTCAAGAAATCGCCAGGTCCGGATGGCTTAACATCCGAGTTTTATAAGACCTTTAAGGACGCCTTGGTTCCCCTCTTGACTGAGGTATTCAATGAGTGTCTTTCCTCGGGCGCTCTGCCGAAGTCAATGAGGAGGTCTGCCCTGATCATCCTGTCAAAGGGTAAGGACCGATCTCGTGTTGAGAACTGGCGTCCCATAGCGCTTCTCAATACGGACAGAAAGGTTTTGGCAAAGGTGCTGTTTAATCGGCTGGTGCAGTTTGCACCCCGGCTCCTTTCGGGGACCCAGCACTGCTCTGTTCCAGGCCGCAGTACATTTAGTGCTGTGCTTTGTGTCCGGGAGGCAGTGGAGCAGGGCAGGGCTGGTAACTGGAAGGGGTACTTGCTGTCCTTGGATCAGGCAAAAGCGTTTGATCGGGTTAACCACGAGTACCTCTGGTCTGTCCTTCTGAGGTATGGCCTGCCAGGCGGGTTTGTCAATTGGCTAAAGGTTTTGTACGCAGGGGCAGAGAGTTTCCCGCTTGTGAACGGTTGGATTGGCCGCTCTTTTGAGGTCGGGTCTGGTGTTCGCCAGGGTTGTCCTCTGAGCCCACTTTTATACGTGTTCGCGATTGACCCATTCCTTAGGAGGGTTGATCGTGGGCCGTTGGTGGGAGTCGGGATGGATCGGGCAGCACCGGAAGCCACTCTAAGGGTGGTAGCGTATGCCGATGATGTCACCGTTTTTGTGTCCTCGGGAGGGGAGGCGCAGTGGGTGATGTCAGAGGTTGACCACTACTCAGAGGCTTCTGGGTCCAAGATCAACCGGGATAAGTGTGAGAGTCTCTGGCTGGGAGAGGGGGATCCAGGCTTTGATCTCCCGGACACTCTTCCAGGGCCCCAGGACTCTGCCAAAGTTCTCGGCATCGAATTTGGCCAGGGGGATTACCCCATGCAAAACTGGGACGGCAGGCTTAAGATCGCCGCTCAGAGGGTGGACCAGTGGAAGGGTTGGTCTTTGACCCTCAGAGAAAGGGTTAACCTGATCAAAACTTACCTGCTCCCGTTGCTGATTTATCTGGGCAGTGTGTGCATGTTGCCAGAGCCCCTCTGGACTCGGGTCTACAGTCTGTTCTTCCAGCTGTTATGGGGGAATAGGCTGAACCTTATCAAGAGGGAGGTTACTTACCGCACGAGGAGACAAGGAGGGTTGTGTATGGTCAACCCTGTGGTGTTCCTAGTGAATACCTTTCTTAAGATCAATGTAGCAAACCTCTGGAAAGAGAGGGCTCCACCGTGGGTATACTCCTGCAGGGGATGGTTTAGGCCTTTCTTCCAGGAATGGGAGACAGGAGGACAAGTGAAGGATCTCCGCACACCGCATGGGCATCTTCCGGCTTACGCTACCCCGGTTCTGAAGGTGATTCGCCGGTGGGGTCTGGGAATGTGGGAGATCAGGACCATGTCGAGGAAAGTCCTTGACAAAAGGGTTCTGTTGACCCATTTCCAGAAGCCTCTGGCCCTCAGGGATTGCCCAAGTCGGGATCTGGGGGTGGGTTTGAGTTTATTGAATTCCATCAGGATCCCCTTGAAGTTTTGGGACTTGGCTTGGCGCTGCTTCCATGGAAAGCTGTGTGTGAGGGACAATCTGAAGTGTAGGAGCTCTGAGGAAAGGGGTTGTCCCCGGGAGGAGTGCGGTGGCCTGCTGGAGAGCATGGACCACTTCCTGCTTCAGTGCCCCTTTAACACAGAGGTGTACAAGCGGGTGGGCGCTTCCATCCATTGGCCCGGGTTGGCCGGTCTCTCCTATGCGGAGTGGGCCTATGGAGCATTCAGAGGCCTGGGTGGCCGGGACCGCTGCACGTTATTCTTAGTCAGTCTAGTGGTCAGGTACCACACGTGGAACGCACGGTGTTTAGTTTCGACGCAGCGTAAAATCCTCCCGGTGGATGAGGTGGTTAGGAACATTCTGGGTGACCTGGTGAAGGTGCGCTCTCTGGAGTATGAGAGGCTGGGCACGGGGAGGGCCTCTCTCCTTTGGAGGGGGTTCTCCTTTAGTGTCCCTTAGTCTGTCATCTCCGCTCCTGGTGTTGGGCTGATGCTGCACAGTAGATTTTTGTTTTGTATCTGAGCATGTAGTGATGTTGGGCTGCAGGTGCCAAACCTGGGCTTTATGTGGTTTGTATTTATGTTGTTCAGGTTTTATTTGTATTCTGTTTTCTTTATGTTATGTTGTAATCAGTGTATATATTGTATATAGTGGGGTTTGGGACATAGTGTTAGGTTGGGAGGGGGGTGATGGTGGTGGGATTTTGGGATTTATGAACTGACCTTGGACTCTATGACCCTGGGCACTGGTCTGGACTACTTAACGCAAACTTTGGATGTTAGACCAGTGTCTGGGGGGAAGGGGAGGGTGCGGGCGAGGGATCTAGTTTAGTGTAGTGTTATGTGTATTATGTGTTTGTTATTATATATTTATATTTATTAAAAAAAAAAAAAAAAAATGGGTGTGGGATGTGATCTGTGTGGGGTGGTTTGTTATTAGAGGGTGTGGGGTGGGTTTATGTATATTTATAGTCATTTATGTTTATTTGTGGGTGTGGCTTGTCTTATTGGTTATTGGTTTGGTTGAGGATGTGACAATCGGTTGGGTGGGGGTTGTGATATTTGGTGTTTATTTATTTTTGGTGTATTTTAAATTATTGTTTTTGCTAGGAGTGAATGTGGCTGGACCAGCAGGTAAGACATTGTATATATTTTGTATATATTATATTTTATGTTTGGTTTGTATTGTTATGTTTTTTATTTTTATATAAAATAAAAGATCTACAGGATGTTACTCAGGATCAGTACAGGATAAGTAATGTCATGTATGTACACAGTGACTGCGCCAGCAGCAGAATAGTGAGAGCAGCTCTGGGGTATAATACAGGAGGTAACTCAGGATCAGTACAGGATAAGTAATGTCATGTATGTACACAGTGACTGCACCAGCAGCAGAATAGTGAGTGCAGCTCTGGAGTATAATACAGGATGTAACTCGGGATCAGTACAGGATAAGTAATGTCATGTATGTACACAGTGACTGCACCAGCAGAATAGTGAGTGCAGTTCCTCTCTCGTATTTGAAGCTCAGTCCAGCTTTCCTCCGGACGTCTCTTTCTTCATATGGTGAAGGTTTCTTGGTGGAGATATTCCAGATGTTGTTTCTGGCGTCGCCTCTTACATCATCCTCCCGTCCTCCTCCGGTGACACGGCACATGATTTTAGTTTGTCATCTGCGCTGATTGCGGAGCAGTTCTTGGAGGTTGCGCTCATTTGGAGGAAGCTGCTTTTGCATTTAAACGGCCCAATATCTGCAGATCCGGCTTCATGTGAAAGCTAATGTCGGGATGTGGCGGATCTGGAGAGGAGTCTACTGGGGGCAGCGTCTTCACAAACTGCTGAAGAGATGTCACAAATCAGGATCAACTGATACAACTTTGTAAAAAGATACTTTGTTTTTCATATGACTCTTAAAGGGAATGTTTACTTTTTTAGTCAATGGTTTTATTGCTCCAATCCATCAGATCCAAAATCCATGACTTTTTCCACTGACTTTTTTGTATCCCCTGCAGTTTATGTTCTGTATTGTCCATGAAAAGATGTTTGATAAGACCCATGCGTGAGTTTTAGTAGCAGCAGGACAGTGATTTATGTATTGACATGTCAGTGTGTCAACCCTTGTGCAACACTGTCTACAGAGAGCAAGAGTGGAGACTACAGCCAATGACGGCCTGGAGGCAGCCAGGGCCCAGAATACCGGAGTGGCTGACGGTTGCGGCCTAGGCCGCGCTGTGGTCACGTTGCTTGGTTTGGGGACCGGAGGACTGTCCTACAGCTTGGCAGGTCTCCAGCGGGTGGTGTGTGCAAGAAATATGGAGGGAGAGGCTGATGTACTGAATCTCCCTGGGGCAACCCTTGAGATGTATATGGTAACCCCTGGATGACGGAGGATGGGAAGCCCGGGATGGTGTAATAATAAGTCCCAAGGCAAATAGCGAAAAAGAGGCGGAGGACTGTGGGTGGGGGGGGGGGGGGGGGGGGGGGGTTGTCAGCCGTTGGGGGGGGGTATGGGTCATTGTCAACCGTTGGGAGGCTGATGGTGATTAACTCTTTGCCCCCTCCCCAGGTCACCAAGGGGCAATTTGGGTGGGTGATGATCCAACCGGTATCTTTAAAACATACGGTTCTTTATTGGAATTTGAACAGCAGGCAACGGCCAAACATCATGATCAGCAGGTTCAGCAGAGCTGGAAAGCTGGTAGGAGATAGCTGTTCTGCAGGAAGGTTACTCACAGCCTGGTGATAGCTTCACAAATGAAGAAAAACTTGGCACTCCTTGGCTTTTTGCGAAATAAGAAATTCTTATTTTTTATTTTTAATTCCACTGTTGACGAGAAAAGCCATCCAATAACAATTTATGCAACGTTTCGGTCTTAATAATTCAGACCTTCATCAGGCACTAAAGTGAAAACAATGAATACACGATGTCAATATTTCAAAATGTTGTATATACAGGGATAAATATACAGTAACAATAATACAGTCCAACATTCAGGACAAGTGTAGTTAGAAGACAGCACGTGGAATGGTGCCAGTGGTTCCATGTTGAGTGGTTCTGTATACCTGGGCGATCATAGAGAATGCCAGCACGCTTTTCTCCAGCGGGAGTCCCCGCCATGTACACTGCTCCTAGCGCTGCAGCAGTAATAGCACTGCAACTCTCTTCCACGTCTTGTATACCTAGCAATCCGGTAAGTATCTGTTTTCCCCCACGCACACACTTACCGTTTGGGAACTCTAGCGCACATTTTGGCCCCCGCTTGTGCTCTGTCACAAATACACAAACAGTCTCCTCACTGCACGAATCGGGGCCTACACCAAGAAGACTGTCTACTACTGATTATACTATATGTACTGATCATATAGACTACATGTCATTTGTTTGATATGGTCATGATTGTGGGTGCCATTGATCTACCTCTCCACTGGGATACACATACCCAGTCGCATATGTTGACTTCTAATTGTGATGCTGTTATTTTCAGTAGTACTTATCCTTACGCTTTTTGTGTTGTAATACACGTTTCCTCGTACCACTCAACATGGAACCACTGGCACCATTCCACGTGCTGTCTTCTAACTAAACTTGTTGGACTGTATTATTGTTACTGTACATTTATTTTGTAGACCTGGACCCAGCTAAAGGAATTTAGACATCAATGCTTGAAGGTGCTGGGTCCAGGTCCCCAAAATAGCATACAGCAAGATCTCCCGGTCCAGGAGTGGATCTTCAGCACGGAAGATACATCCACATGCAACATTCGGTGAGCAGACTGTGCATTTTTTACTATTTAACTGTACATTTATCCCTGTATATACATCATTTTGAAATATTGACATCGTGTATTCATTGTTTTCACTTTAGTGCCTGATGAAGGTCTGAATTATTAAGACCGAAACGTTGAATAAATTGTTATTGGATGGCTTTTCTTGTCAACACTAGAATTAAAAATAAAAAATAAGAATTTCTTATTTTGCGAAAAGCCAAGGAGTGCCAAGTTTTTCTTTATTTGTGAACACGGTGTTGTAGCCTACTTGTGCACCCTATAAGCCTTAGACATCGAGTGATGTGTATTCCCTCTACTGGTAGTAGCTTCAGGCTGGGCTGGTAGATGGAGCCGAGTCCGGACAGTGGACCTCTGCTCTGGGGCCTTGTCTCCTGACTGGTTACAGGTGTCAGGCAGGTGCTGCACTCTCTTCTGCTTCCTGGTAGTGCAACACTGGCTGCTGCAGCACAGGCGGGTGCTGCGCTCTCCTCTGCTTCTGGAATATACTGACCAAGACCATGTGCTCCCACCCACCAGGGGTTTTTATACTCCCGTAGTGAGGTGACAACACTCTCCAATCAGCTAACAGAATAATTTACAATAAGACAAATGATATCATTGGTTATGGACAATGAACATCTTAACTCTATATGTTTTCCTAGAAGGGATAAGGAAAACATTGCACATATTTGAATATTTACCAGAATCCCCCAGTGATGCATAAACAATGGTCTCATTATACATCCAGGGACAATACATAGCACTGGGGGCAGTGTGTATGGTCACTCCTGCTGATAGGTTCCCTGGGAAATGAGG
The DNA here is from genome assembly GCA_019512145.1 of Engystomops pustulosus. Lineage (NCBI taxonomy): Eukaryota > Metazoa > Chordata > Amphibia > Anura > Leptodactylidae > Engystomops > Engystomops pustulosus. Next base: position 18,688,045 of record CM033650.1, on the reverse strand, counting down.
TTCGGATTTATAGAGTTTATAGCGTGTAGTCTCCATATCCATATTTCATGTTAACTTAAATTTTTTGGGAAAAAATATGCAAAAGTCTAGAAAGGGAAAGCGTCTCTCCTGGAATGACCCCGGCGGCTCCATCATCACCAGCCTCGCCCCCGCAGCAGGAAGCGTCTCATTTGTTCTGTTACGGTTTTGGATACTTTTCCTCGTGCATAATTCAGGGAGGTATCATGAGGTGCCATCAGTCACCGGGTTGGGTCTCTCTGGGCCACTAATTGAGGCCGTACATGGAGAGCGCGGCGCTGATAGACGAGGAGCGGACGCAGTTATCCGCACTAACGAAGCCGACCTGACAACGCGAGAAGCATTGAATGGCCGGAAACATCTCCGCAGGGACCCCTCCCCCATCACCTCTATAATTCATAAACCCATTTCTCAGGAATTATATGGGAATCACCACATCCCCGAGACGTATACACTGCCGCACCCCGACCTGTATACACTGCCGCACCCCGACCAGTGCCGACATAATACTTCCATACTATACCTCCGTAATAGGGCCATATAGTACCCACATCATACTGCCATATTATACCTACATAATATTGTCATACAGTCCCCACAAAAAACCACCATATTAAACCTTCAATACAATAGCCACATAATACCGCCATATTGAACCTTCATAACCGCACCACGCAGTCCTCACATAATACTGCTATTTTGCGCCTCTGTACATACAGTGCACACGTAATGCGGTATTCGTTGCTCGCAAAATACAACCACAATGCGCATTAGTACATAATAGTGCTATATAGTACCCAAATAATACAGCATGGGCAGAGGTAGTGCTAGTTGGGGCATTTGTGCAGTTGTTCTTTGCCCTGCACCATAATTCATTAAGCGCTTTGCCTTCATTAGGCGGAGTGCTCCTTTACAGAGTGCAAAAAATGTGTCGCCCATAGGTCCCATCACTCAGCAGACACATGAAACCCCCTGCAGAAGGTGCGCACCAGCCGGTCACAGGGTTAATGGGAGGCACTTGAACTTGGGACAAAGGGAAGAGTAGGGTGCTAGGTATGCAGGAGGTCTTAAAGTGACCCTTAGCCGGAGGTTAAGCACACAGCTTCCAGTGACAAGCCTCTTTAAGACTCGCCTGGGGACAGAATTCCTGATTTAAGTAGATTCGGAGCTGACTCACACTGCTGGTATTCCACATTCCACACTAAGAACTTAAGTAAGACTCTCCGCATTCCGGACTCTAACATTTTATTCTTTTTTTGGTGCCAAAAGCAGGAGAGCTGCTCAAGAGTGCGGACCTGAGGATGCCATGATATTCATATCCACTATAGATCATAGCACAGGGGCCAGTTAACATCCCATATTATACTCCAGAGCTGCACTCACGATTCTGCTGGGGGAGTAACTGAAGAGTCACGTGATGGTCGCTTGTGAATGCCCTTGGGTACTCCATAGACTTAGAGTAATCACTGGGGCAGGGATAACTTGTTGGGTCCCTGGAAGGTCGTATCTATTGTATAGGGTGATGTATGCGCGTGTGACCCCAGGAAGCGGGTGAATGGCAATAGCAATTGTTTACTTCCTGTCACACCCTTTACTTCAGCTTTATATGCAGTGCGGGGCGTCATCAATCACTTAGAGGGGTGTAATATAGAGGACCACCAATGTACAGGTCAGCCCTTGGAACCCACCCAGCTCTCCACACAAAGGCAGTGCAAGCTTATCAGATGTAGAAGGTTCTGCTATAAAAGGAAATGACCCTGGAGGCTGAAAATAAACCCAACAGAATAAGTATATTCTGGAGTATAATACAGGATGTAACTCAGGATCAGTACAGGATAAGTAATGTCATGTATGTACACAGTGACTGCACCAGCAGCAGAATAGTGAGTGCAGCTCTGGAGTATAATACAGGATGTAACTCAGGATCAGTACAGGATAAGTAATGTCATGTAGGTAACGGGGAATGTCCAGCAGCAGAATAGTGAGTGCAGCTTGGAGTATAATACAGGATTTTGTAAACCAGGATCAGTAAAGGGATAAGTAAGTATGTATGTACACAGTGACTTGCCACCAGCAGCCGGAAAGTGACGTTGTAGCTCTGGGGTATTAATACTGGATTGTTGAACTCAGGATCAGCTACAGGTAAGTCAAGGTCATGTATGACACAGTGATGCACCAGCAGTCAGAGAGAATAGTGAGTGCGAGCTACTGGAGTATAATACAGATGTAACTCAGATCAGTATACAGGGGATAAGTAATGGCTGGATGTACACAGGATGCCCAGCACGCAGAACAGAATAGTGAGTGTAGCTCTGGGGTATAATACTGGAAGTGAACTCAGGATCAGTACGGATAAGTATGTCATTGTAGTACAGGGCTGCAAAGCAGAAGATGAGGGAGTGCAGGCTTGGGGTATAAATACAGGATGTAGTAAAATCAGGATCAGTACAGGATAAGTACTGTCATTGCATGTCCACAGTGGGACTGAACCAGCAGCAGAAGAGATAGTGCTTGGATATTTCTGCTGTGAACTGCTGAGGGTGTGGTTTGTGGATTGTGTTATGAGCCCTGCACCCACTGGAGAAACCCAACCACCCAGGCCTGTCTCTCCTCCCCAGGAGGGAGAGTGGGTTCTGTGGGATGAAGCCTGTAAGGAGGAAAAAAGGAAAAGTCCCAGGGCTCCTGTCTCCCGGACCAGGCCGGCGGGACGGGAAGCGAGAATCCAGTGACCGGCCAAAACTGATGGCGGTGAGAAGATCTCCGGAGCCACAGACCGCAGCCGAATTTTGTGTGACTCGGCTGCCACCCACGACCCAGGGAGCCGAAGCAGAAGGTCTGGATCACAGAATATTAAGGCAAGTGGCAAGTAAACTCAGCCTGAGTGATCCCTTCCTGTGGAAAGCTGAGTGATGTGCGGGAAAGCGGTGGTTCAGCTGAAAGATGGTGTGCTCACGGCAGGTGTGCAAACAAAAGCATGGGTGATCTAAGGCAGGGGGGAGTCTGTTCCATTATGGCTCAGCGGATTGATGACACTCCGTGAGTAGAGGGAAGCTGGAAAAGCGTCTGAGGAGGGCTCAGGAGGAGATAAGGGAGACCGTGGCCCCTAGCGGGGGGTGGTGGCTACCGAGAAAGAAAAAAGTCTGATCTTTTAACACCATAGACCAGCCTAAAAGCGAGGTCACCGCTCTGGAAGCAAAAAGCGCTCATTCAATCGTGAGCAACCGCGGGTCAGTTTCGTTGAGAAATTAGAAACCGACGCCCGGTTGCGGTCGGTTGGATGAATGGCCAGGGCGAAGAAGCTGAGAAAAGTGAAGGGGGCTTCAGGTTTCAGGCGGATGATTGGCGATGATGAGGGGGATGAGGAAAGGACAGCGTTGTCGTTCTGGTGGCCTGACACACACCAGCATGGCCTCGCACGAAGGTGCCTGCACAGAGCAAGCGCATACCATCAGGCCTGCGGCTCTGCCAACTGGCGGAGGAAAGTGATGACAGCTGCAGGTGGGGCGCTAATGGCTCAGATCCGGTGCTTGAGTCCCCGTTCACCTCGAACTTTCCTTGGCGAAAGATTTGCCGGATGACGACCAAACCAAAAGAGGAGAGACGAGACCAAGAAGACCAAGGGTGCTCCGTCTTCATGAGGTGAATTGGCTGTTTCGTCCCTCCCTGTTCCCACGGGAGGCAGCAGTGTTCAGCATGTGTGTAGGCACCGTTGCCCAGCCAGCCGAATCTGCCAGTGACTCGGATGCCAGGGTGCGGGGAGATTGCAAAAAAACAAAGCACGTTCCATATGCGCAGAGCACCAGCTTGTTGTAGTAGCAAAGGATGGGCAGGGAAGGCATCGCGATAGCCAGGACAGTGAGGGCGGATCCAGAGGGTCCCGGTACTGTGCGTGCCCACCAGTGGGAGGGGGGGGGGGGTGTGGCCAGCTGAAGGGGCACAGAGTGGCGGTGGCTCATGGGGCCCTAAGCGTGTGCTTGCTCCGGGAGCAGCGCTGGCAGCGTGATGGGGCTGCTGGGGCTTGCTAGGCGGCGCCCTCCAAAATCCCGTGCAGCCTGCAGAGAAATCGCCGGAAAAGTGTTATTCTGGGATTGGTTGCATCAACTCTGAAGACATGAAAGGGGCAAAAAAAGTTGGAGTCTGTAAGGACAAGAGGCCTCTACCACCAATCGAGCAGAGCAGATGCTTCACACATATAAAAATGCTGGGGACAACAAGGGGTTAATGCAATGAGGCAGAGGGAACAAGTAAGATCGGGTTGTGGAGCTGCCCCTTCTCAGGCTGAATCACTATGGAGGTGGCTCTACCCCAGTGCCCAGTGAGCCGAGGCAACCCAGGTCCTCCTGGCCCAGCTGGTGTGAGTGATGATGCAAGGAAGCGAGCAGGGCAGTGAGTCTCTACATAGTGTGGTGAATGTGGGGGTGGTGAATGGTTGTGAGGGGGGTGATCCTGGTAAGAGGGCTGGACCATCTGCACCCCCAGTGGTGGGCCGCTCCCATAAGGAGCTATGCGGTGTCACCGCTGGGGCCAGTGGGGGTTAACTCCTGTCCTCCGGGCTCTGGGAACAGGTTTGCAAAGGCGTCTCTGGAGGCTCTAGGAGAGGGGGACAGCAATCACTGTAGAGGGAGAGAGGTGATATGTCCTTTGGACAGACAGGCATGGCCTGGCAGCTTCCAAGAGAAAAGGGGGGGGGAGGGACTGTATTGGTCTTTACCCACAACCGGGCCCGAGCTTCCCGTAGGAATGTGGTTCGTCTTCGTGGAGGGGCAGTGACGCATGGCCCACCCAGGTCAAGGGTGTGGTGGAGCTCCTCCTGAAGATGAACTTTCAGGGTAGTGAATCTTGCCACTGATACATCCTTATGGTACTCTGGAGTTGATGTGTCAGCTTTGTCGGCCGGAGGGCTTCTTAGCTCTTTGGTCGAATTATGAGCTGGCAAAGAACGAGCCCGCATGGCGAGACTTTGCTGTTGCAGCAGTGTCTCCCAAAAACACAGCCCAGAAGGTGACCGTTTTGACCCGTAACGAGTCACTTTCTGCATGGACATCATGACTTGCTCAGTCGTTATGGTGAGGTTGTACAGGTACGACAGAGAAAAACCGTGTGAGAATTTGGCATTGGTCTGGAGCCTGGGACCTTCATATGAAGTTGAAGTGTTCAGGCGGCACAGTCGCCCACATTCCCTCTTCAGCCTTTCTGGCGGGAAGCATCCTGATTTTCTCCAGGGGCAGCCGAAGGTTCACAGGTGCGGTGACCCCACACAACTTTAGCGCCAGCTGCAAGTGCAGAAGTGCATTTGTGTGTGGGCGGCTAGTACTCGCTGCATCTGTAAGGACATTAGGTGTAACCTGTGTGGTGAGCTCGGTCACCCTTCAGCCGTTTGTCCTCGCTCCCTTGCCAATGCGGTTGTGACCCAGTGGAGGAGAGCCAGGAGGTTGCTTCTGTGGGGAAGGTACCAGCAAGAGGTGGAGGAGCTGAGGGGCCGTGGAAGGAAAGCAAGAATAAGTCGCCTTCTCAGTGTGCGGCCTTGAAGCCAGCACAAAAGGGAGAGAACTGGGGAAGCCTCAGGTTGTGGGGTGACTTGGTCCTTCCTAGAGGTGGTCTGCTACTGAGGCCCTGAGGGATGATGAGTTGGATGAGGAGGTCAGGGGAGGCGGGATGGAAGAGCGAGAAAAGAAAGGTGCCATGTCCTCCATCCTCCCATTATGAGATAGGATGAGGATAACAGGATTTGGCCTAGAATAAGCGCAAGCAGAAAAAGAAAAAGACGCGCGTATCTAAGGTCCTAGGAAGGGAAAACTTCCTCCTCTGGTTGGCTTTCCAACCGGTTCCTCACCCTCGATGAGATGCCTCCTCGGGAAAGAGAGGCTGAGGGTGGGGTTGATGGCGGCGGGTGGCGGCGGAGCAGCTGCAGGGGTCGCGAGTCTCTATCCTCTGGGGATGCGGGGGCCTCAGAGTGGGAGACTGACATCAGAGTCAGGAGAAAGGACGAAGTGAGAGGGTGGTCCGGGTGGGGTCCTTGGGGGACAAAACAATATGGACACCACAATTTCATTAAAGAGAAGTTGCCCCAATTCTGATAGTACAAAAGAAAGGGGATCATCTCAGAGACGTAGAGGGAAGGGAATAGTAGAAAAAAGCCGTCTAACTCATCACTCATGATGGCGGGCCCCACTCCGTTGACACTGGCGTCCATAATTGTCGCCAGCATTAAGTCTGATGGGCTAGATTTGCGGCCTTTGATTTTCTCGGCCGTTTGAAGCCGACATTATTTTTGCAGGAGACCAGGCTGCCAGATTTGGCGGGCCGTGTTTTTAAGCTACGAGGGGATGGAGACACGGGCCTTCCTATTGGCTCTTGCGGCCGAGCCGTAATAGCGGAGTGGGCGGCGGTCCTTTTTACCGCACCGGTAGAATGCCGACGAGTATTTGAGTAGAAATGGGGAGGTGCCTGATCCTGGATGTCCTCAGAAGGGACAAGAACTTCGTCTTATTACAATCTATGGTCCCCAGTTCAAGTGGGACAGGAATAGTGTCTCTTTATGAGGATCAAGCCCTACCTTTTTAAGATCGGCAGGTGGTCTTTGGAGGGGACTTTCAATGCTGTCACGAGTCCCAGGATAGGGAGGTTCCAGAGACAAGCTGACTTATGATAGCGTCGCTCTTTATAGCATAGCCAGTGAGGCTCGCTGGTGGTGTCCACATCCGGCCACCCCCAGGCCACGCGGGGTTCACTATTATAGGGGTAGCTGCAGGTCTAGAATAGACAGGTTTTATTTAAAGGAGGAAGCCATCTCTTCAGCAGTGTCGTTTGTTGAGGTGAGTTCTCCGACCACTGTTTAATTTTGTTTTCTCTGAATGTTACAGAGACCCCCGGATGGGAAGAGGGCTACTGGAAGCTCAATTCGTCTCTCCTGGAGGAAGGAGGGAGATCAGACAATCCTTTGAGGACTTTCTTCAGAGCAGGTACCTTTGCTGGCCTTTGTAGCTGTAAGTCAGCAGAGTGGTGGGAGATGCTCAAGAAAAGGGTGGCGAGATTCTTCGCCGAGCTCTCGAGCCTCAGGAGCCTGGACAGGTACCGCCTGGATCAGGGCCTGAGGAGGAAACTCGAGCATCTCATCTCGACTGGAGGAGTCGTGAGGACATCTCAGCAGAGTGAAATCCTTGCTGAAGAGGTGTCAGTACGATAGACACGCACCATCTTGGTTTTTGAGAGGGATTACGGGAAAATACCGCGCGCCGACCCTTACAGAAACTGTAAGATGTCAGTGAATGGTAAAGTTGTCACGGGAACTGGTTGACAGTACGGGATCTGAAAAGGTCCAGATCAGGGATTCTGGAGGTCGTCAGATCCTTCACTCGCACTCTTGAGGCAGGAAGGATCTAGATCGGGTGTGATGTCGGCTTTCCTGCTGAAACGGTCCTGGATCCAGGAGTAGACCCCTCTCTGAGTTGACCGAGATGATCAGGGAAGAGGAGTCAGCCGGCGTCGTTGAAGGGCTCGCCCTCAAGAAATCGCCGGGTCACGGATGGCTTAACATCGAGTTTTATAAGACCTTTAAGGACGCCTTGGTTCCCCGTCTTGACTGGGTATTCAATGAGTGCTTTTCCTCGGGCACTCTGCCGAAGTCAATGAGGAGGTTGCCTGATCATCCTCAAAGGGTAGGACCGATCTCGTATTGAGAATGCGTCCCTAGCGCTTTCAATACGGACAGAAAGGTTTTGGCAAGGTGCTGTTTAATCGGCTGGTGCATTTGCGCCCCGGCTCCTTTGGGACCCATCACTGCTCTGGTCCAGGCGCAGTACAATTTAGTGCCTGTGCGTGTGTCCGGAGGGGCAGTGAGAGCAGGGCAGGGTGGTAACTGGAATGGGTATTGCTGTCCTGGATCAGGCACAAAGCGTTTGATGGGGTAACCACGAGTACCTCTGGTTGTCCTTCTGGAGGTATGGCCTGGCCGGGTGGGTTTGTCAATTGGCTGAAAGTTTTGTACGCAGGGGCAGAGAGTTTCCCGCTTGTAACGGTTTGGATTGGCCGCTCTTTTGAGGTTGGGTTGGTGTTCGCCAGGGTTGTCCTCTGAGCCCACACTGATACGTGTTCGCGATTGACCCATTCCTTAGGAGGGTTGATCGGGGCCGTTGGTGGGAGTCGGGAGGACCGGGCAGCACAGGAAGCCACTCTAAGGGTGGTAGCGTCCGCCGATGACGTCACGTGTTTGTGTCGTCTGAGAGGGGAGGCGAATGGGTGAGTCAGAGGTTGACGCTACTCAGAGGTTCGGGTCCAAGATCAACCGGGATAGTGGTGAGAGTCTCTGGCTGGGAGAGGGGGATCAGGCTTTGATCTCTCCGGACACTCTTCCAGGGGCCCAGGACTCTGCAAAGTTTCCGGCATCGAATTGGCCAGGGGGATTACCCCATGCACAAACTGGGACGGCAGGCTTAGATCGCCCGTCTCAGGGGAATAGACCAGTGGAAGGGTTGGTCTTTGACCCTCAGAGAAAGGGTTAATCTGATCAAACCTACTGCTCCCATTGCTGATATATCGGGCATGTGTGCATGTTGCAGAACCCCTCTGGACTCGGGTCTACAGTCTGTTTCCCAGCTGTTATGGGGGAGCATAGCCGAACCTTATCAAGAGGGAGGTTACTTACCGACGAGGAGACAAGGAGGGTTGTGTTATGGTCAACCCTGTGGTGTTTCTAGTGAATACCTTTCTTAAGATCCATATCGCCAACCTCTGGAAAGAGAGGGCGTCCTCCGTGGGTATACTCCTTTTTGCAGGGGATGGTTAGTTTAGCTTCTTCAGGAATGGGAGACGGAGGCAAGTGAGGATCTCGTACACAGCATGGGGCATCTTCCGGCTTACGCTACCCCGGTTCTGAAGGTGGTTCGCGGTGGGGTCTGGGAATGTGGGAGATCAGGACATGTCGCGGAAACTCCTTGACAAGGGGTCTGTTGGCCCGTTTCCGAAGCCTCTGGCCTCAGGGATTGCCCAAGTCGGGATCTGGGGTGGGTTAGTCTTTTGAATTCTATCAGGATCCCCTTGAAGTTTTGGGACTGACTTGGCGCTGCTTCCATGGAAAGCTGTGTGTGAGGGACAATTGAAGTGTAGGAGCTCTGAGGAAAGGGTTGTCCCGGGAGGAGTGCGGTGGCCTGCTGGAGAGCATGGCCACTTCCTGCTTCAGTGCCCCTTAACACAGAGGTGTACAACGCGTGGGCGCTTCCATCCATTGGCCGGGTTGGCCGGTCTCTTCTATGGGGCTGGGCGCGTATGGAGCATTCAGAGGCTGGGTGGCGGGACCGCTGCACGTTATTCCTAGTTAGTCTAGTGGTCAGGGTACACACGTGGAACGCACGGTGTTTAGTTTCGACGCATCGTAAAATCCTTCCCGCTGGATGAGGTGGTTAGGAACATCTGGGTGACCTGGTGAATAGGTGCGCTCTCTGGAGTATGAGAGGCTGGGACGGGAGGGCCTCTCTCCTTTGGAGGGGGTTCTCCTTTAGTGTCCCTTAGTCTGTCATCTCGCTCCTGGGTGGGGAGCTGCACAGTAGATTTGTTTGTATCGAGCAGAAGTGATGTAGGGCTTGCAGGCGCCGAACCTGGCTTTAGATGGTTTGTATTATGTTGTTCAAGTTTTATTTGTATTCTGTTTCTTTAGTGTCATGTTGTAATCAAGTGTATATTGTATATATTGTATATAGTGGGGTTTGGGACTAGTGTTAGGTTGGGAGGGGGGGTGATGGTGGTGGATTTTGGGATTATTTGAACTGACCTTGGACTCTAGACCTGGGCACGGTCTGGGACTACTAACGCAAACTTTGGAGTTAGACCAGTGTCTGGGGGAAGGGGAGGGTGGGCGAGGGATCTAGTTTAGTGTAGGAGTGTGTATTATGTGTTTGTTATTTATATATATTTAAAAAAAAAAAAAAAAAATGGGTGTGGGATGATCTGTGTGGGGGGGTGTTGTTATAGAGGGTGTTGGTGGGTTATGTATATTATAGTCATTTGTTATTTGTGGTGTGGCTTGTTTATTGTTTATTGGTTTGCTTGAGGATGTGCAATCGGTGGGTGGGGGTGTATTTTGGTGTTTTTTAGTTTTGTGTGTTATTTTAAATTATTGTTTTGCTAGGAGTGAATGTGGCTGGACAGCAGTAAGACATTGTATATATTTTTATATTTGTATTATTAGTTGGTTTATTGTTTTTTTTTTATTTTATAAAAAAAAGCATCTACGGATGTAAATCAGGATCAGTACAGGATAAGTAATGTCATGTATGTACAGTGACTGCACCAGCAGCAGAATAGTGAGTGCAGCTTGGAGGATTACAGGATGTAACTCAGGATCAGTACCGGATAAGTAATGTCATGTATGTTCACGAGTGACTGCACCCAGCAGAAATGTGAGTGCAGCTCTGGAGTATAATACAGGATGTAACTCAGGATCAGTACAGGATAAGTATGTCCTGTATGTACAGTGACTGCCCACCAGCAGCAGAATAGTGAGTGCAGAGTTCTGGTGTATATACAGGATGTAACTCGGATCAGTACAGGATAAGTAATGTCATGTATGTACACAGTGACTGCACCACCAGCAGAATAGTGAGTGGGCTCATTCTGTGAGCATGCTGACGGGTGTGGTGTTGCTGCTGAGCTCCTGCACCCACTGGTGGAAGACCAATCCACAGGCTGTCTCTCTCTCCAGGGAGGGAGTGGGTTTTCTGGGATGAGTGAACCAGCAAATCCCAGGCTTCTAGCTCTTGGAACAGGCCGGGGGGGCATGAAAAGCCAGATTACCGGCCAACATGGAGGGGGTGAGAAGATCTGCCCGAACCCAAGGACGCAGCGATGTGACTCCGGCTGCCACCCCCAAGACCAGAGGAAGCCGCAAGGTCTCCGGAACACAGAGATCAAGGCAAGTAACATCAGCCTGAGTTGCTCCTGGCAAGCTGAGTGACTGTGCGGCAAAGTTGGGGGGTTCAGCTGAAGCTGGGTGACTCGGAGCGTGTGCAAAAGCATGGGGACTTAAAGGCCGGGGTCTGGAATCTATGGCTCCGGATTGCTGAGCACCTCCGTGAGACGCGGAGATGGCAAGGCGATGATGAATAGGTCCAGGAGGAGATAAGGGAGACTTGGCCCTAGCGGGGTGGCTACACAGCAGAAAAGTCTGATTTCAACACCATTACCACGTTTAACTTTAGACCACAAAAAAGATTCTTTTGCAAAAGTGTTAATCGTTCACAAAAACAATCAACGGACATTAGGATAAGTACTTCACCCCTCTCGGTTGTATGCCGTAGTTTATGGAAAGTCCCACTCAATCTTCCATGGCTTCAAGTAAAAGACGGAGCTACATAGTGTTAAAAAGTTTGTTCTTCTTAACACCATTGACAGACTTAAAGCCGAGGTCACCGCTCTGCAGGAAAAACGACGGTTGATCGGGAGCACAGCGGTCCGTTTCAGGGAAAAGTTGGAGAACGACGCTAGATTGATGACATGCGCCAGGAGCAGCTGGAAAGCTGAAGGGGCTTCAGATCCAGGCGGATGATGGCGATGGCGATGATGAGGAGGATGAGGAAGAACTGCCGTCGTACTGGTGGCCTACCAACACCAGCAGGCCTCGCACGACAGGCTGCCTGCGGAGCAGCGCCATTACCATCAGGCTGCGGCTCGCCAACCTGGAGGAGGAAAGTGATGAGAGCGGCCAGGGGGGGGGGGGGCTAAGGCTCAGACACGTCAGCTAGCGTCCCAGTTCACCTCCTAACTTCTCCATCGGCGATGATATGCCAGATGACGAACCTAAGAGAAAGAAGAGAGCCAGGAAGACCAAGGGTCTCCAGAGTTGGAATCTGGTGTTTCGTCCCCTCCGTTACCCAGCCACAGCACGAATCCTGCAGTGGACTCGGTGCCAGGGTGCAGGGAGATTGCAAAGCCACGTCACTCATGGCAGAGCACCAGCTTGTTTGTAGTAGCAGGATGGTGCAGGGAAGGCATCGCCGAAAGGCCGGACAGGAGGGCGATTCCAGCAGGTCGGTACTGTGCGCTGCCCCAGTGGGAGGGGGGGGGTTTGCCCAGTGCCAGGGGCAGTGGCGGTGGTCCTGTGGCCCCTAGCGCTGTGGCTGCATTCGACTCCGGTGGGGCAGCGGCAGTGTGATGGGCTGCTGGGGCGTGTGTGCGGCGCCTCCCAGCGTCCTGTGCAGCCTGTGGGAAAGGGCGCAGGAAAAGTTTTTATTTTGTATCGGGGCATCTGACCCTGGAGATGACCATAAGAGACTGTCCGGAGTCAATAAGGAACACGAGGCCTCTTTCATCCAGCGAGCAGCGATGTCAAACCTTAGAAAAACTGCGGACAACAAGGGGTTAATGCCATGAGAGGCAGGGCACAAGTAAGATCGGGGATGGAGCTGCCTCTCTAGGTGTACAGCTATGGAGGTGGCTCTACCTCAGTGCCAGTGACGCCGAGGCAACCCAGGTCCTCCTGGCCCAGCTGGTGTGAGTGAGCAAGGAAGCGAGCAGTAATGTACATAGTGTGGTGAATGTGGGTGGTGAATGGTGTGATGGGGGGATCCTGTAGGAGTGTGGTCATCTGCACCCCCAGTGGGGCCGCCCCCACCCATAAGGAGCTATGCGAGTGTCACCGCTGGGACAAGTGGGGTTAAAACTCTGGTCTCTGGCTTGGGAATAGCGTTTGCAAAGGCGTCTTCTGGAGCTCTCCGAGAGGGGGAAAAGTCAATCACTGTGGGGAAAAGAGAGGTTGATCTGTCCTTCTGACAGACAGGCATGGCCTGCAGCTTCCAAGAGAAAGGGGGGGAGGACTGTATGGTCTTACCCACAACCGGGCGGAGTGCCCGTAGGAATGTTGGTTTGTCTTCGCTGGAGGGCAGGACGCATGCCCACCAGGTCAAGGGGTGGAGCTCCTTGAAGATGAACTTCAGGGCTAGTGAATACTTTGCCCTGTACATCCTTATGGTTACTCCGGGAGTTCGATGTCAGCTTGTTCGGCGGAGGGCTTAGAAGCTCTTCTGTCGAATTATGAGCTGGCAAGAACGAGCCGCATGGCGAGAATTTGCTGTGGCAAGCAGTGCTCCAAAACACAGTCACGAAGGGGTGACCGTTTTGCGTAACGAGTCACTTTCTTGCATGGACATCATGGCTTGCTCAGTCGTTATGGTGAGGTTGTACAAGGTACCTCAGAAAAACCGCAATGAATTGGCATTTGGTCTGGGGGCCTGGACCTTCATGATGAAGTTGAAGTGTTCAGGCGCAAGTCGCCCACATTCCTTCTTCAGCCTTTCTTGGAAGGGACAGAATCCTGATTTTCACCCAGGGGCAGCCGAAGGTTTCAAGGTGCGTGGACCCCGCACTTTAGCGCCAGCTTCCAGTGCAGAAGTGCGCTTTGTGTGGTGGGGTAGGTCATCTCGCTGCATCCTGTAAGGACATTAGGTGTAACCTGTGGTGGGAGCTCGTCACACCTTTCAGCCGTTCCTCGCTCCTTGCCAATGCGGTTGTGACCCCAGTGGAGGAGAGCCAGGAGGTTGGCTTTGCTGGGGAAGTTACCCGCCGAGGTGGAGGAGCGAGGGGCCTGTGAAGAAAAGTAAGAAAAGTCACCTTCTCAGTTGAGGCGGCTTGAAGCCCAGCAAAAAGGAAGAGAACTGGGGAAGCCTCAGGTTGCTGGGGTGACCTTGTTCCTTCTCAGAGGCTGGTCTTGCTATGAGGCCCTGGGGTGATGAGTTGGATGGGGAGGTCAGAGGATGGAGCGCGAGAAGGTGCCTGTCCTACACGTACTCCCTCTTATGAGGAGTATGGATGAGGATAACAGGATTTGGCTAGAAAATAAGGCAAGCAGAAAAAGAAAAACGCGGCGTATCTAAGGTACTAAGGAAGGGAAAATCCTCCCTCTGGTTGAGCTTTCCAACCAGTTCCTCACCCTCGAGAGATCGCCCTCGGGAGAGAGGGCTGAGGGTGGGTTCTGGAGGTGGCGGCGGAGCCGCCTGCAGGGGGCGGCGAGTCTCTATCCTTGGGGATGCTGGGTCCGCAGTGTGGAGAGGACTCAGAGTCAGGAGACAGGACGGGAGAGGGTGGTCCGGGTGGGTCCTTGGGGCCAGTATAACATGGACACCTCAATTTCGTAAAAGAAAGTTGGCCCCAATTCTGAAGGAAAAAGGGAAAAGGATCATCCTCAGAGGACACAGTAGAGGGAAGGGAGGTATAAGAAAAAAGCCGTCTAAACTCCACACTCATGATGGCGGCACACACTCCGTTGACGCTGGTGTCCATTAATGTCGCCAGCATTAAGTCTGATGCGGCTAGATTTGCGGCCTTTGATTTTCCGGCCGTGTTGAAGCCGACATTTTATTTTGCAGGAGACCAGGCTGCCAGATTTGGCGGCCGTGTTAAAGCTAAAGGGAATGGAGACACGGGCCTTCATTGGTCTCTGGGCGAGCCTCGTTATAGGGATAGTGGCGGTCCTTTTTACCGCACGGGAGTAAATCGCGACGAGTTATAAGTTAGAAAATGGGGAGGTGCCTGATCCTGGAATGTCCTCATGAAGGGACAAGAACTTCGCCTAATTAACATCTATGGTCCCCCGTCCAAGTGGACAGGAAGTGTCTCGTTGAGGATCAAGCCATACCTTTTTACAAGTCGGGCAGGTGGTCTTGGAGGGGACTTCAATGCTGTCACGAGTCCAGGATAGGGGAGGTTCCAGAGACAGCGACTTATGATGCGTCGCTCTTAATAGCATAGCCAGTGAGGCTGCCTGGTGGAGCCACCTCCGGCACACCCAGGCCACACGGGTTCACCATTATAGGGGTAGCTGCAGGTCTAGAATAGACAGGTTTTATTTAAAGGAGGAAGGCATCTTTTCAGCAGGTCCATTGTTGAGGTGGAGTTCTCCGACACTGTTAATTTTGTTTTCTTGCAATGTTACAGAGACCCCCGGATGGGAGAGGGCTACTGGAAGCTCAATTGTCTCTCTGGAAGAAGCGGGAGATCAACAATCCTTTGAGGACTTTCTTCAGACCAGGTACCATTGCTGGGCCTTGTAGCAGTAAGTCAGAGTGGTGGGAGATGCTCAAGAAAAGGGTGGCGAGATTCTTCGCAGCTCTGAGCCTCAGGAGCCTGGACAGGTACCGCCTGTTATGGCACTGAGAGGAGGAAACTCGAGGATCTCGTCTCGACTGGAGGTGTCGTGACGGACATCTCCAGAGTGAAATCCTTGCGAAGAGGTGTCAGTACGATAGACACGCATCTTTGGTTTTTGAGGGATTACGGGAAAATACCGTCGCCCGGCCTTACAGAAACGGCAAGAGTCAGATGAATGGTAAAGTTGTCACACGGGACTGGTGACAAGTAAGGGATCCCTGAAAAGGTCCAGATCAGGGATTCTGGAGGTCGTCAGATCTTCTACTCACACCTCTTGGGCAGGAAGGATCTAGATCGGGATGTGATGTGGCTTTCCTGGCTGAAAATGTCCTGAGCCAGGAGTAGACCCCTCTCTTTATGTTTTGACAGAGATGATCACGGGAAGAGGAAGTCAGCCGGGCGATTGAAGGGCTCGCCCTCAAGAAATCGCGGGCGGATGGTCTTAACATCCGAGTTTTATAAGACCTTTAAGGACGCCTTGGTTCCCTCTTGACTGAGGTATTCAATGAGGGTCTTCTCGGGCGTCCTGCCGAAGTCAATGGGAGGTCTGCCCTGATCATCCTGGCAAGGGTAAGGACCGATCTCGTATTGAGAACTGGCGTCCCATAGCGCCTTCTACTACGGACAGAAAGGTTTTGGCAAGGTGCTGTTGTTTAATGGCTGGTGCAGTTTGCACCCCGGCTCTGTTCGGGGACCAGCACTGCTCTGTTCCAGGCCGCAGTACATTTAGTGCTGTGCTTTTGTCCGGAGGCAGTGGAACAGGGCAGGGCTGTAACTGGAAGGGGATTCGCTGTCCTTGGATCAGGCAAAAGCGTTTGATAGGGTTAACCACGGTACCTCTGGTCTTCTGCCTTCTGAGGTCTGGCCTGCCGGGGGGTTTGCTCATTGGCCTGAAGTTTGTACGCAGGGGCAGAGAGTTCCCGCTTGTGAACGGTTGGATTGGCCGCTCTTTGAGGTTTTGGGTCTGGGTTAGCCAGGGTTGTCCTCTGAGCCCACTTTTATACGGTGTGCGATTGACCCATTCCTTAGGAGGGTTGATCGTGGCGTGGGGAGTCGGGATGGATCGGCAGCACCGGAAGCCACTCTTAGAGTGGTGCGTATGCCGATGATGTCACCTTTTGTGTCTCGGAGGGAGGCGCATGGGTGATGCCAGAGGTTGACTGCTACTCAGAGGCTTCTGGGTCCAAGATCAACCGGGATAAGTGTGGAGTCTTGGCTGGGAGAGGGGTGATCCAGGCTTGATCTCACGGACATCTTCCAGGGCCCCAGGACTCCGCCAAAGTTCTCGGCATCGAATTTGGCCAGGGGGATTACCCCATGCAAAACTGGGACGGCAGGCTTAAGATCGCCGCTCGAGGGTGGACCAGTGGAATGGTTGGTTTTTGACCCTCAGAGAAGGGTTAAACTGATTAAAACTTACCTGCTCCCGTTGCTGATTTATTCTGGGCAGTGTGTTGCATGTTGCCCAGGACCCCTCTGGACTCGGGTCACAGTCTGTTCTTCCAGCTGTTATGGGGGAATAGCTGAACCTAATCAAGAGGGAGGTTACACCGCACGAGGAGACAAGGAGGGTTGTGTATGGTCAACCTGTGTGTTCCTAGTGAAATACACTTTCTTAAATCAAAGTAGCAAACCTCTGGAAAGAGAGGGCTCTCTGTGGGTATACTCCTGCAGGGGATGGTTTGGCCTTTCTTCCAGGAATGGGAGACAGGAGACAAGTGAAGGATCTCCCGTACAAGCATGGGCATCTTCCGGCTACGCTACGGTTTCTGAGGTGATTCGCGGTGGGGTGGGAAGTGGGAGATCAGGCCAGTCGAGGAAGAGAATCCTGACAAAAGGGTTCTTTTGTGACCCATTTCCAGAGGCTCTGGCCTCAGGGATGCCCAAGTCGGGATTGGGGGTGGTTTGAGTTATTGATTCCATCAGGATCCCCTTGAAGTTTGGGACGTGACTTGGCGCTGCTTTCATGGAAAGCTGTGGTGAGGGACAATCTGAAGTGTAGGAGCTCTGAGGAAAGGGTTGTCCCGGAGGAGTGCGGTGGGCCTGCTGGAGGCATGGACACTTCCTGCTTCAGTCCCTTTAACAAGAGGTGTACAAACGGGTGGGCGCTTCCATCCATTGGCCCGGGTTGGCGGTCTCTCCTATGCGGGCGGAGTGGGCCTATGGAGCATCAGAGGCCTGGGTGGCCGGGACGCTGCACGTTATTCCTAGTCTCTATAGTGTCAGGTACCACAAGTGGAACTCACAGTGTTTAGTGTGACGCAGCTAAATCCTCCCGGTGGATGAGGTGGTCAGGAAAATTCTGGGTGACTGGTGAGGACGCTCTCGGAGTATGAGAGGCTGGGCACGGGGAGGGCCTCTTCCTTTGGAGGGGGTCTTCCTTTAGTGTCCCTTAGCCTGTCCTCTCCTCTCTGTGTGGGGTAGCTGCACGGTAGATTTTTGTTTTGTGTTTGGGCTGATGTAGTGATGTGGGGCTTGCAGGGGCGAACCTGGGCTTTATGTGGTTTTGATTGATGTTGTTGAGATTTTATTTGTATTTTTCTTATGTTGTGTTGTAAATACTCTAATTTGTATTATGTATATGTGGGTTTGGGACAATAGTGTTAGGTTGGGAGGGGGGTGATGGTGGTGGGATTTACGAACGATTTGGACTCTATACCCGGGCATGGTCTGGACTACTTAACGCAAACTTTGACAGTTAGACCAGTGTCTGGGGGGAAGGGGAGGGTGCGGCGAGGGATTTAGTTTAGTGTAGTGTTGTGTGTATTGTTATTATATATTTAAAAAAAAAAAATGGGTGTGGGATGTGATGGTGTGGGTGGTTTGTTATTAGAGGGTGTGGGGTGGGTTTATATATTTATATCATTTAGGTTTATATTGTGGGTGTGGCTTGTCATTGTTTATTGGTTTGGTTTAGGTTGTGATAATCGTTGTTGGTTGGTTGTGGTATTATTTGGTGTTCATTCACTTCTGTGTATTTTAAGTTATTGTTTTTTGCTAGGGGAATGGGGCTGGACAGCAGGTAAGATATTGTTATAGCTGTTATATTATTTTTGTTTGTTATTTTATGTTTTACTTTTATTAAAATAAAAGATCTACATGATGTAACCTTCAGGATCAGTACAGGATAAGTAATGTCATGTATGTACACAGTGACTGCACCAGCAGCAGAATAGTGAGTGCAGCTCTGGAGTATAATACAGGATGTAACTCAGGATCAGTACAGGATAAGTAATGTCATGTATGTACACAGTGACTGCACCAGCAGCAGAATAGTGAGTGCAGCTCTGGTGTATAATACAGGATGTAACTCAGGATCAGTACAGGATAAGTAATGTCATGTATGTACACGGCGTGACTGCCCAGCGCAGAATAGTGATGCAGCTCTGGGGTCTAATCAGCTTAACTCAGGATCGTACAGGACAGTATGTCCTGTAGTACACAGTGACTGCCCATCAGCAGAATAGTGAGTGAGCTCTGGGTATAATACAGGATGTACTCAGTTCAGTACAGGATAGTAAATGGTCATGTATGTACACATGATGCCCACGCAGAATAGTAGTGCAAGCTCGTGGGGTATATACTGATTGTGCAGCTCTGGGTTTTTTATAGATCAGGATAAGTAATCCATAGCAGACCAGACACTTCTTAAAACCCGTTGCAAGCCGTTTCCTCCCTACAAGAATGTTCACAAGTCCCGACAATATGCGTCACAAGCCCTTAGGTAATGTGCCCATTGATGTCAAATTCGAAAATGAGTCTGTATCCTGCCTGTAGGGGGCAGTATTAAATTATTGCTTGTGAGTGAGGACTGACAACCATCTCCTCCTGGTGGATCATGCAGCCTGATAACAGGATTAGTAACAGCGCCCCACTATGTCCAATAGACCACATGTCATACTTCCAGGATTTGTTCCAAGACAACTGTGGCTATTAACGGGATTGGAACCTTCCAACCAAATACAGCACACACGCGCCTCGTATTGGTTGGGTCAGGTATTGCAGTGTAATTGCTGGCAATGGACCTGCGCCGCCATGTAATTGTGAAAATACCCTTAAAGGGTTTGTTCCTGAGGGTGAATTTCACAACATCTGTGAAGCTTCCTGTATAAAACGGACTCGAGTTTCCACTACGCCTCCTATAATTGGCTCCAAAATGCTAATAAGGGGTCCGAAAGATAGAACTCCAGCCCCAACGCAGCCTGAGACACTAGCCGCTCTCCTGTTTCATTAAGAGGTGCGGCCGGGCTGAAGTAATATTACATGGTGATGGATCGCTTCTCTCACGTCTGTTTTATCTGGTGAGAAGGGCAATAGCCCCCTCTAGTGTATCAGGACCCTTCCTGTTCGCCCCCCCCCCCCCTACAATGGTGCGGAGGCAGTTTTTGTGTTGAATGTGGCTGTTATTTCGGAGCTTGTTTGATGAGCAACGGCCGAGACAAAAAAGGGGGTTTTTGTTCTGGGAGTTGTGTGTTATCGGGTTTTTGTTGAGATTGAACTGCGGGTATACCCTCAGCGATGCCAGGGGAGAAAAAATACAGACCGGGCCGAACGCGCCAGAAGTGCACCCTCAGCCCCCCCACCCCTTCCAAAAATATAATACTGTCAGTTTATCAGGTCTGACGGTCGTCCTTCTAGCATACGGCCGGGGCATATGTTTGGGGATGTTTCTTTCTTCCCCCCGCCAAAGAGAGAACATCAGCGCTCTACGGGACAAGTGTCGATGTATATTTGTAGGCAGGTATTGTCAGGTGTAACTGTTGCCTAAAATGTGGTGTGAACAACTTGTGTAAGGTTGAACGTGCCATTTGTTGAGTCACGCCCTTACCTTCGTATAAGGGATCAAGGGGTGTACCTCTGTAGTGGAAGGGGCAGGGGGCTCCTGCTGTAAAAGAGGATGTAGCAGGTTTCTTCTCGTGCGGGGAGGCTTTTCTGTTTGTGGGGGGGGTGCAGGGGTTCTTAGTAGCGGGAAGGGGCTCCTCTGTATGGGGTTGGGGGCTCCCTCTTGTTAGATGAGGCAGGGGCTCCCTATGTAGCCGCACGGGGGCTCCTCCGTAGTGGGGTGAGGGGTTCTTAGGTGCGAGAGGGGGGCTCCTCTGTAGTGGGGGTTGGGGGGTTTCTCTGTCGTGGGGGTTGGGGGGTTTTCTCTGTAGTGGGAATTAGGGGGTTCCTCTGGTAGTGAGGGCAGGGGGCTCCACTGTCGTGGGGGTTGGTGGTTGGGGGTTTCTCTGTAGTGGGGTTTAGGGGGCTCCTCTGTAGTAGGGGGTAGGGGGCTCCTCTGTCGTGGGGGTTTGTGGTTGGGGGCTTCTTTGTAGTAGAGGGCAGGGGGCTCCTCTGTAGTAGGGGGCAGGGGGCTCCTCTGTCGTGGGGGTTGGGGCTCCTCTGTAGTAGGGGGCAGGGGGCTCCTCTGTCGTGGGGGTTGGGGGCTCCTCTGTAGTAGGGGGCAGGGGGCTCCTCTGTAGTAGGGGGCAGGGGGCTCTCTGTCGTGGGGTTGGGGTCTCTGTGGGGCGGCTACCTCGTAGTAGGCTGGGCAGGGCTCCTCTGTTAGGGCAGGGGCGCTCGGTGGGTTTGGGGCTCCTCTTAGTAGGGGCAGGGAGCTCTGGGTCAGTGGCCTCGAGTAGGGTGCTCTATAGGGGTAGGCTCCTCTGTCGTGGGGGGTTGGGGGCTCCTCATGCCTGTAGGAGGGCTGGGGGGGCTCCTCTGTCATGGGGGTTGGGGGGCTCTTCCATTCAGCTGTGTCAGATTCTCTTGTGGCTCCAGTTATATCAGTGAGATCGCCGCTATTTGATGATTTCCTCCTTGGATATAACAAGACGCCTCAGCGCTGCGGCGGGGGGCAGATGTGCGCCCCACCAGCTCCCCAAT
The DNA here is from genome assembly GCA_019512145.1 of Engystomops pustulosus. Lineage (NCBI taxonomy): Eukaryota > Metazoa > Chordata > Amphibia > Anura > Leptodactylidae > Engystomops > Engystomops pustulosus. Next base: position 18,667,027 of record CM033650.1, on the reverse strand, counting down.
GCCTGCGTGTCCTGATTGGTGAGAATTAGTCACATCCCCTGGTGGGGCTGGAGGTATCTATATGATGGGGGTGGGCATCCGGTATGTATCGCCACATGTATCCACAGGCCCCTTCTTAATTCTGTCACCCTACTTTCTGTGACCCTATCTTTTTCTCTTTCACAACCCCTCCACCCATGTTACCATCTATTTTCTTACCTTTAACCAAGTCAGGGGTCCCCCATACTCTTCCTGTCAGTCACCCCCTACTTCCTCACCAGTCCATCTCCCTTCTGGTAAGTAATCCCCATTCCATATCTGCCCCATCACCCCATTCCTCTCTCTCTATCCATGTCACCCTCTGCTTGCTCAGCCCCCCCCCCGTCACCCCTGCGAGGGACGCCTCACCCGCTCTCGCCCCACTATTTCTCACACTTTGCTGATTCCTGAACTTTCCAGGACACACCCTCCACTACAGAGCGGCTTAAAGGGGCAGACACACAGATAGAGGGACTCTGCTCCATCTCCACCCTTGCCCCTCTGCTGATATAGTAAAATCACACATTATAAAGCACAACCACAACTCCAGCATCCGATATACTTCTAAGAGTGTATCTTCCGAGATGTCACATGTCAGGACCAATCACAATCCTCTACACACAGAGACCCCCAACAGCCGACCGAGCACCTGTCACCCCCTCCATCTGTCCTCAATGTAAACCTTCACTGCCCCGATTATTTATACTACGCGACCCCCATCCCCCAATCCTCAAAGCTGAGGTTCTATCTGAGATACACCCTGTGTTTACCCCCCCCCAAGCTGCACTCTTCACTATTTCTGCTGCGGTGCAGGTCAGCGGGGTGTTGATGAACATACATGCATTCTTATCCTGTACTTATCCTGAGTATATCCTGTATTATACCCAGAGCTGCACTCACTATTCTGCTGCTGTTGCAGTCACTTGTGTACTACATGACATTACTTATCCTGTACTGATCCTGAGTTACTCCTGTATTATACTCCAGAGCTGCACAACTATTCTGCTGCTGGTGCAGTCACTGTGTACTACATGACATTACTTATCCTGTACTGATCCTGAGTTACATCCTGATTATACCCCCAGAGCTGCACTCACTATTCTGCTGCTGGTGCAGTCACTGTGTACATACTGACATTACTTATCCTGTACGATCCGTGAGTTACATCCTGTATATACCCCAGAGCTGCACTCACTATTCTGCTGCTGGTGCAGTCACTGTGTACATACATGACATTACTTATCCTGTACTGATCCTGAGTTACATCCTGTATTAATACCCAAGCTGCACTCCACTATTCTGCTGCGTGCAGTCACTGTGTACATACATGACATTACTCTCCTACTGATCCGTGATTACATCCCTGTATTATCCTCAGAGCTGCACTCACTATCTGCTGGGTGCAGTCACTGTGTCCATACATACATTACTTATCCTGTACTGATCCTGAGTACTATCCTGTATTATACCCAGAGCTGCACTCACTTTCTGCTGCTGGTGCAGTCACTTGTACATACTGACATTACTTATCCGGTACTGATCCTGAGTTACATCCTGTATTATACCAACAGCTGCACTCACTATTCTGCTCTGGTGCAGTCACTGTGTACATACATGACATCTTATCCTTACGATCCTGAGTTACAACTCCTGTATTATACTCCAGAACTGCAACTCACTATTCTGCTGCTGGTGCAGTCACTGTACCTCATGTACATTCTTATCCTGTACGGTCCTGAGTTTACATCCTGTATATACTCCAAGCTGCACGTACTATTCCTGCTGGTGCAGTCACTGTGTCATACATGAAATTATTATCCTGCTACTGATCCTGGTTACATCCCTGTATTATACTCCAGAGCTCACTCACTATTCTGCTTGTGCATTCACTGTTCGTCACATGACATTACTATCCTGTACTGATCCTGATTTTACATCCTGTATTATACCTCATAACCCCAGAGCTGCCTCCTATTCTGCTGCTGGTGGCAGTCCAACTGTGTACATACATGACAATTACTTATCCTGTCTGATCCGAGTTACATCCTGTATTATACTCCCAGACTGCACTCGACTATTCTGCTGCTGGTGCAGTCACTGTATATACATGACATTACTTATCTGTACTGATGCCGAGTTACATCCTGTATTATACCCAGCTTTGCACTCCTATTCGGCTGCTGTGCAGTCACTGTGTTACCATACTGACATTACGTATCCTGTACTGATCCTGAGTTACATCCGGATTATACCCCAGCGCTGCACTCACTATCTGCTGCTGGGCGTCCGGTTACATACATGCATAATTCCCTGTACTGATCCTGATTACATCCTGTATTATACTCCAGAGCTGCACTCAACTATTCTGCTGCTGGTGCGTCATTGTGTAACATACATGACATTACTTATCCTGTACTGATCCTGAGTTACATCCTGTATTATACTCCAGAGCTGCACTCACTATTCTGCTGGTAGAGTCATGACATTAGCAGCAGATTAGTGAGTGCAGCTCTGGAGTGTCATACTGTATCCATGCAGTGCTGTATAGCTCAGGGGTGACCCCAGTGACAGATGGTCTGCAGTCACCCGTGAAGCTGTGACCTGCGCTGCGCTCTCTTATGTGACTGCAATGTGAAGTCTCTCAGAATGGAGGTCACTACCAAAAATAGACAAAGCCAAAATGCTGGAAGCTGAGACCCGGGGACCATCTGCCATGTGAACGCTCAGTGCTGCTCTGATACATTGTATCACCAGAGACTACAACTCCCAGCCTATATAGGGACCCTCAGCGCCCGGGCTGAATGAATCATAGTCGCTACTTTCGGTGCAACCCCACTTGTCCCTATTAATGGTTTAACACTAAACCCCCCCCAGGCGTAGACCTACTGAGTTGTTGTGTCCCAATACTACTTTCGGTGTCCGTATAATATATCGGATCTGACGTACTTTCTGTGGCGGGGAAAGCTGGGTGAGGACACCCAGGTCGTCAGATGCCGCCTGGATATGTTTATCAGGTGCAACACTGGAACAGTTAAAGTCGCCTGATGGCGCCCAGGTACGCTTGCCAGGTTGCTCAACACTGGGGTCGGTCCATTAAGTTATCTGACGGCGCTCCTTTCATGCCAGATGCTACATAGTTAACGCTGTCAAAGTCGTCTGATGCAGCCCAAGTAAGTTTGCCAGATGCCGCACTATTAAGGTTGCCTGATGGCGCCTAAAGTTGTCTGATTCTACTTAAAGTTTGCCTGATGGTGCCCCAAGGTAAGCCGCTACACTATGAAGCTTTCCCAATGCCACCCAGATAGGTGAGTCAGATGCCACACGGTTAAAGTTGCCTGATGGCGCCCAGATAACTTTCCCCGGTGCCGCACACTTAAGCTTTACCAATACTGTTTAAGTTAAGTTTGTCAGATGGCGCAGTGTTAAAGTTGTAGCAAAGTTGCAATACTGTTTAGTTAAGTTTGTAGCAAAGTTGCACTGAGGCGCAGGCTGGTAAAGCTTTGACAGATGCAGCAGAGTTGAATTGGCGCCGTATTATTAACGCACACACTTCAACCTTGAACATGACAAACTCAGCCCTGCTATAACTGGATGATGTCAGGAACCCCAGACACACAGCAAACCCTGATCTGACAATTCACACTGTTTATAACCAAGAGATTGTCAGGACCCCCCAACACACTGACACTGCAACCTGATATGTGACATACACAACTCTGCTATACACAGATGATGGCAGGAATCACAGAGACACACAAACTGCAACCCCGAATATATGACAAACACAACTCAGATGATAGAAGGACCCCCCCCCCCCCCCCCAACACATCAAACGGAAACTTTGAATGTGACAAACTCAGCTCTGCTATACATGGATGATGTCAGGAACTCCAGACATACAGCAACCCTGAATATGACAAATTCAATGCTTGTATACCAAGATGATGTCAGGAGCCCCCCAACACAGACACCGCAACCCTGAATGTGACAAACACAACGCTGCTATACCCAGATGATGTCAGGAACCCAAGACACACATCAACACTACAACCACAAATATGACAAACTCAGCACTGCTATACCTAGATGATGTGAGGATCCCCTCCAACTAACCAAACTGCAACCCTGAACGTGACAAACTCAGCACTGCTATAGAAAGATGATGTGAGGATCCCCCCGACGAAACAAACTGCAACCCTGAATGTAACAAACTCAGCACTGCTATAGAAAGATGATGTGAGGATCCCCCCCAACGAAACAAACTGCAACCCTGAACGTGACAAACTCAGCACTGCTATAGAAAGATGATGTCAGGATCCCCCCAACGAAACAAAACTGCAACCCTGAACGTACAACTCAGCACTCTGCATAGAAGATGTCATATCCCCCCAACGAAACAAACTGCAACCCTGAACGTGACAAACTCAGCACTGCTATAGAAAGATGTGAGGATCCCCCCAACGAAACAAACTGCAACCCTGATATGCCAAATCCCGCACGCTAGCGAAAGAGGTCAGGATCCCCCCAACGAACCAACTGGCAACCCTGAATGTGACAAAACTCAGCACTTCTATAAAAATGTCGGATCCCCCCCCCCAAAACCTGTAACCCTGAATATGACAAACCCAGCACTGCTATAGAAAGATGTCAGGATCCCCCCAACGAACCAAACTGCAACCCTGAACGTGACAAACCCAGCACTGCTATAGAAAGATGTCAGGATCCCCCCAACGAACCAAACTGCAACCCTGAACGTGACAAACCCAGCACTGCTATAGAAAGATGTCAGGATCCCCCCAACGAAACAAACTGCAACCCTGAATATGACAAACCCAGCACTGCTATAGAAAGATGTCATATCCCCCCCACGAACAACTCAACCCTGACGTGACAAACACCCAGCACTGCTATAGAAAGATGTCAGGATCCCCCCAACGAAACAAACTGCAACCCTGAATATGACAAACTCAGCACTGCTATACCCAGAAGATGTCAGGAACCCCTGACACACCCCTTGTGCAACAGTCTACAGGGAAAAAAAGTTCATAAACGCCCGCAAAGAGTCGCCCTGCAGCGGGCGAAGCCTCTCTGTGTCCTGTTATACACCCTTAAAGGGGCGGTTGTATAAGTAGTAAGGTGGTCATTGAAGAACACTAACACAATGGCTGATAGCGGAGAGTAATAGCTTGCATCGTATAGATGGAGGAGGTAGGTGTCACTTACCTATGTCGGAGTTGCAGAAGGCATCCTGGGGGTGACTGGGGGCGCAAGTGCAGCCGTCCACCGAGGAGAAGTAGTCACCGAGGAGCAGGGAAAGTGTCAGGAGCAGGAGGTGTGTGAGGACAGACATAGTGCCGGAGCGCAGAGACAGCACGACTGTACCCTGGTACCACTGTGACTGCTGACTGGTGCCTGCAGGGTTATATGTGGCAGCGCCCGCTGTCCCCTCCTCTGCCCGGCCCCTGCAGCCCAGGCCAATGGCAGCATCCAGGGGGGCCCGGCGCTGCAGGACCTCTTATGTTTCCTTCTAGGGGATGAGGGAATGTTCTGCACCTCTGGATGAGGAGGAGGAGGGGGGGACGTGTGATTACTAAAGCAGAGGAGCTCAAGTTCACAACAACAGCCCTAGTGCCAGGAGAGGGAACTGCGCCAAGCCCCCAGCCACCCGAAAAATGCTAAATATCACTAGCGGTGTAGCAGAGCTGGGTTTGTCATGTAGCACAACTCATTCATTTTACATGCTAGTGTGCAGATACTGCAATAACGCATGGCTTCTGCTACATTTCTGCATAGGGAACGTAGAATTTTCCAAAATTTAGGGTCCATGGGCAGATCCAGTGCACCAGATCAAAGAAAGAGGGTGTTTCTAAGACTCGTTCTCTATGGTAATTCACTAGCGGGTAGTAAGTATTGGGTTTGTCATGTGGCACAACTCATTAATTTTCACATGCCAGTGCAGAACACTCTTGAGCTATCCTATAAGACCTGGATCTCATGAAATCTGCAAATAACTCAATCCGCTCTGCTACATCTGCATAAGGAAGGGACATTTTCCACTTTTAAGGGCGTCAGGGGGCAAAGCCTCACAAAGTGCAAGATGTAAAGGCCAAAAGTGTTATAACCTTCTCTTGATATATCACTAGCGGTGTAGCAAGTCTGGTTGCACTGTGCACACTCATTAATTTCACATGCTAGAGTGCCGCTACAGCTTCTCACTATCCTATAAGACATGGAGCGCAGAAACTTCAAATACTCAATCAGCTCTGCTACAATCTACACAGGGAAGGGACATTTTCAAAATATAAGGGGTCCAGGCAAAAGCCAGTGCACAAATCAAATGTCCCAAGTCAAAAGGTGTTAAACTCGTTCTCCTATAGTAATAGCACCTAGCGGTTAGACAGAGTCTGGGTTGTGTCATGTAGCACAACTCATTCTTTTTTACATGCTAGTGTGCAATCTGCAATACTCAATTGCTCTGCTACATTGCCATAGTTGAATGGCGAATTTCCAAAATTTAATAAGGGGGTCACCAGGGCAGAGCCACTGCACGTCAAAGAAGAGGTTGTTTATAACAATCTTCCTATAGAACTATTACTAGCGGTATAGTAGTATTGTGTTTGTCATGTGGCACGACTCATAATTTCACATGCTAGAGTGCCAGATATCAGCTCTTGCGCTATTCTATACGACAATGGAGCGTCAGGAAATCTGCAAAATAACTCAATCAGTTCCTGCTACATCTACATAGGAAGGGACATTTTCCCAAAATATTAAGGGGGTCCCAGGGGCAAAGCCAGGGCACAGATCAAGGCACATGTGTTTAGCTCGTTCTCCATAGGAATGTTTATTTGTGGTGTCTAGCAAGCTATTTTTGTCATTTGTTCAATACTCATGAATCTTACTTGCTAGAGTGCAGATACAGCTCCTACCACCGATCCTATAATACACTACACATATCAAATAACTCACTCAGCTCTGCTACATCTGCATAGGATGGGACATTTTCCAAATTTTAGGGGGTCCCAGGGGGCACAGCCATGCCAAGTGCAAACGTCAAAGGGAAAAGGTGTTATAAACATCGTTCTCTATAGTAAATATCACTAGCGGTGTAGCAGAGCTTGGTTTGTCATTTGCCCAACTCATTCATTTTCCATGCTAAGTGTGAATATCAGCTCCTTCACTATCCATAGACAGAAACATCAAACACTCACTCAGCCTCTGCTACAGTCTGCATAGAAAGGGAGAATTTCCACAATTTAAGGAGCCAGTGGTGTTGGGCAACAGACATGGAAAACGTGTTTTAGCGTCGTCTCCAGACCAATCTTTTCTAAGCGGTGTAGCAGTAATTGGTTTGTCATTTGGCACAACTCATTCAATTTCAATTAAGGAGTCCTACCAGCTTCTGCGCCATCCGATAGGACATGCGCCAAAAACACTCAATCACAGCACGCTACAACTCATTAGTTTAACCTGCTGCAATAAACGCTCGTCTCAGCCTAAGGTCTGGTGTGTCATGAAAAATAACTCATCACTTCTGCTTCAAACTGCAATAGGGGAGGAGATTTTTCCCAAAAGGGTAAGGAGGCCGGTGGCATAGCCAAATCAAAGGCAAAAGTGCAATAGTGTTGTTCTTCCATAGATTTACTAGCCGTGTAGCAGTGCTGATTTTGGGCATTTCGCGCACAATTCATTGATTTTGGTTGATTATACACTGCAGATAGACATTACTACTATCTTATAAGCGCGGTGGCGTCATCAAATCACCAACAACTCTATCACTCTGCTACATCTGCATGGGGATTTCCAAAATTTAATGGTCTATTCCATGTCAATCCCGAAAAAAAATTGGTTTCCGGTCAAACCACAAAAAATGCAAAAATGTGTTTTATAATATCCTCTCTTCAGGATATCGCTAGCGTGTAGCGGTTTGAGTTTTCATTGCACAACGTGTCATGACGGCGGGTCAACCAAAGCACCAAACTCAATCGGCACTGCTACATCATGTAATAAGTCCATAAAATAATCATCCCCAAGACAAGGTGGCTTCAGGCAAAAAAAAAAGAGGTTATAATATCATCTTCTTCCGTGGGAATGCAGTGCTGAGTTTGGCTATCTGACAACTTTTATTTGGAACTGTTTTATTTATGCACGATTAATTAGCTAGTCGCTCTGCTACATAGGAAAACGACAAATGTAGGTTCAAAGATTCAATGCAAAAGTATCATACTATCACCCCCTCTGAGGAATACAAGCTGAATTTGTCATACCAACAGCAAAAACCTGCTGTGGTCTCTTCATTAGAGCATTGGATAGCACGTCAGCTCGCGCATCAACACAACACCCAATGCACATAATATTATAATATTACACTTTATCGGAATAGCTTGGGCTGAGTGTGTCAATGGTCACAACACATCAGTTGTAGGGGGGGGGGTGGTTGTGCAGTCATGCAATATATTCCATTCCAAGCTACACCTTTAGCACGGTGAGTATAAGTGCACATCCGTCATCAAAGAGTTAAGTAACTTATCAGCTCGTGCTACATCTGTATATAATGCAAAGTGACGGCAGTAGGATTCCCTAATGAAAAGGTCTCTGCCCAAGCGTTGGCTCTGTTGCCCGTGCCCCGAGTGACTAGTTCCATTGCCCCCTTGCAATTGACGATGTAGCAAGCTGAGAGTGTTTGGCGGTTCCACAATCCCCTTCAACATAGATAGCAGAGCGAGTGTGTTTGCCAGAGCGACACAGTGATGTGATATTGTATCTGTAAGTGTATGTAGACTGCCGTAAGCAGAAGAGGAGTTGGTTTTATGGCACAGTACTAAAAATACACTGTTGTAGTGTGGTAGTCCAGATGTATATCATTGCGTTTGTCATTTCACATGACTTGCTGTAATCTTGGGGTATATATGGACTGAAGGGCATGTGATATTCACACAGCAGAGCATAGTTTGTCGGTTTGTGCAGTGACGTCCGGTATGGGAACCTTTACAAATCTTTTCAACTCAAATTCACTTATGCGCCACTGAATTCAATTACATTCCATATCCAGCTCTGCTACATAGTAATCTGCCAAGGCCGTAAGAGAAGCATAACGAGCACACTAAGGTCCAGACTGGAGGCCGCAACATCGCATCCACACATCCCATCAAGCACCCACAGATTATCAGAGCGTGATGAAAGATGAAAGTGATGCAGCTCTGGGGTTAATACAGGATGTAACTCATGGATCAAGTACAGATAAGTAATGGCCATGTATATACACAGGATGCAACCAGCATGCAGAATAGTGAGTGCACGCTGGGGTAATAATACAGATGTAACTCAGGATCAGTACAGATAATGTAATGTCATGTAGTACACAGTTCTACTGCACCACCAGCAGAAAGTGAGTGCAGTCTTCGGGGTAGAATAGCAGGATGTATCTCGGTGATCAGTACGAGAATAATGTCATGTATGTCAGCCGACGGCAACCACCGCAACAATAGTGAGTGCAGCTCTGGGGTATAATGGACAGGAGGATAATCGGATCAGTACAGATAAGTAAGGCATGTCGTCATAGTAAATAGAGAATGGACATGACTTCATCCCAGCACAAATATGATGCATTCTTGGGTTAATACATGTAGTAACTCAGGATCAGTACAGGATAAGTATCGTCATGTATTCACAGTGACTGCACCAGCAGCAGAATATGAGTCCTCTCTGGGAGTATAATACAGAATGTAACTCAGGATCAGTAAGGATAGTAATCCATGTGATGTACACAATGACTTGCACCATCGCAGAATAGTGATTGCAATCTGGGGTATAATACAGGGAGTAACTCAGGAATCAGTACAGGAGCGGTAATGTCCTGTAGTACACCGTGTACTGCACCAGCATCAGAATAGTTAGTGCAGCTCTTGGTATCTACAGATGTACTCAGTATCAGTAACAGATAAGTGATGTCATGTATGTACTAACAGTGACTGCACCAGCAGCAGAATAGTGATCTTGCAGCTCTGGGTTATAATAGGATGTAACTCACTCGAGATCAGTAACAGGATACAGTAATTCATTTATAACCCAGTACTGCAGTCACCAGCAGCAGAATAGTGAAGTGCGCATCTCGGAGTATGATTCACAGGAGTAACTCACGGATATACAGATAAGTAAAGTGTCATGTATGTACACAGTGACTGCACGCACGCAGCAATAGTGAGCAGCTTCGGGTATAACATGATGTCACTCAGGCATCATACATAATAGGTGAGTATTCATGTATGTAACACAGTGAACTGCACCAGCAGCGAATATGTGAGTGCAGCTCTGGGTTGATAATACGTATGTAACTCTATCAGTACAGATGAGTAATGTCATTTATGTAGACATAGTGGACTGCCCAGCGCAGAATAGTGAGTGCAGCTCTGGTACTAATCCAGTATGTAACTCAGCGTCAGGTACAGGATAAGTAAGGTCATGTACTGTACAACAGTGGATCTGCACCAGCACGCACAGATAGTTGAGTGCAGCCTGGTGTTCAAATAGATGTAACTCAGATCAGTACAGGATAGTAATGCTCATGTATGTACATCAGTGACTGCCCACAGCAGATGTGAGATGAGCTCTGGGAGTATATACAGGTATGTAACTCATGATCCGTACCAGGATAAGTATGTCTGTATGTACACAGTGACTGCCAGAGCAAAAGTGAGTGCAGTCTGGGGTAATATACGATGTAACGTCAGATAGTACCGGATAAGTATGTCATGTATGTTACACAGTGACTCACCAGGCATGCAGAATAGTGAGTCAGCTCTGGGTATATACTGAGTGTAATCTCAGGTCAGTACAGATATATGTCTGTATGTACCGCGTGACTGCAGCACAGCAGCATACTAGTGAGTGCAGCTCTGGGGCTATAATCGGTGTACTCAGGGATCAGTACAGGATGGTATGTCCATATTTACACCGTGGACTGCACCAGCAGCAGATAGTGAGTGCAGCTCGAGTATAACAGTATGTAAACTCCGGATCAGTACAGGATATAATGTCATGTCTGTACCCCTTGACTGCACCACCAGCAGAATCGTGGAGTCAGCTCTGGAGTAATAATCAGGAAGTAACTTCAGATCCATACAGGATAATAATCATTAATGTACACGTGACTGGCACCAGCAGCAGAATAGTGAGTGGGCAGCTCTGGGTTAATACATGATGGAACTCATGATCGTACAAGGAGACGTAATGTCTGTAATGTACCACAGTGACTCAGCCAGCAGCCAATATTGATTGCAGCTCGGGTATAATACAGGATGTAACCAGGACAGTACAGGATAAGTATGTCTGTATGTAACCGTGACGCACCAGCAGCAGAATGTGAGTGCAGCTCTTGTATATCCAGAATTACTAGATCAGTACAGGATAAGTAATGTCATGATTACACCAGTGACGCACCAGCAAAGCAGATAGTGGTGCCGCTCTGGTAGAATACAGGATGTAACTCAGGTGCAGTAACAGGATAGTAAGGTCATTAGTACACAGTGACTGCACCAGCAAGCAGAATAGTGAGTGCAGCTCTGGGATAATACAGATTAACTCATGATTCGTACAGGATAGTAAGGTCATGTAGTACACAGGACTGCAAGCCGCATCAGAATGGTGATGCAAGCTCCTGGGGTATAATACAGGATTTAACTCCTGATCATACAGATAAGTAATGTCATGTATGTACATATGCTGCACCACTGCAGAAGAGTGAGTGCAGCTTCTGAGTAAATACAGGTGTACTCAGGATCATAAGGAAGTAGGTCAGTAGACACTGCTGCACACATCAGAATATGAGTGCAGCTCTGGGTATAATACAGGCTGTAACTCAGGATCAGGTACGGATAATAATGTCATGTATGTAAACGTTACTGCACTAGGCAGCAGATAGTGAGTGCAGCTCTGGTATAATACAGGATGTAACTCAGGATCAGTACATGATAAGTAATGTCATGTATGTTACACCGTACTGCACCACAATCAGAATAGTGAGCTGCATCCTGGGGTATAATAAGATTTAACCAGGATCAGTAGAGATAAGTAATGTCATGTATGTCACAGTGACTCACCCAGCCGCAGAATATGAGAGTGCAGCTCTGGGTATAATACAGGAGGTTAACTCAGGATCAGTTACAGATAGTAATGTCCTGTATGTACCATGACTGCACACTTCAGAATAGTGAGGCAGCCTGGGGTATAATACAGATTTAACTCAGAGCAGTACAGGATAGTAATGTCTGTTGTACACCGTGACCTGCACACCACAGCCTAGATAGTGATGGCACTCTGGGTCTAATACAGCATGTACTCAGGATCAATTACAGGATAAGTAAGGTCATGTCGTACACGTGGACTGCGTCCAGCAGCAGAATAGTGGGATTGCAGCTCTGAGTATAATACAGGGTGTGTAACTCAGGATCATTACAATAAGTAATGTCCATTATGTACACAAGGGACTGCACCACCCCCAAAAAAGAGCAGCAGAATAGTGGTGCAGCTCTGGGGGTAAAATATCAGGATGTCACTCAGGATCATACAGATAAGTAATGTCATGTTGTACACAGTGACTGCACCAGCACAGATTGAGGGCAGCTCTGGGGTTAATACAGTATTAACTCAGGATCGTACGGATAAGTAATTCATGTAATGTAACAGTGCTGCACCAGCACACAGAATAGTGAGTGCCGCGCTGCAGTATGACGGAGGCTGGGGGGTATGAGATGTGAGTGAGCTGCGCACTTCCGGGTGTTTGTTCCGTTCCCTGAGCGAGTGAGGAATTCACGCCTGGAGGGCGGGTGCGGGCACACTGTGTACAGTCCAATGGAACTAGCCTTGCAAGCTCTAGTCTCCGGTCTCCTCTATACAACACTCGCTGGGCAGAACATGGACCGCACATCAGGTGTGCACAAGTCCCTTAAGTGTCTCCCCCAACCTCTCAATCAGCAAACCTCTCTCACCGTCATCTGGGGCTCTATCTTATTTCAAGCTCCCAAACCTCCTGCATAGACATATAAAACGCTCTCCTACCTAAGCACCACTAGAGGGAGCTTCCTGCACATTATTGGTATTACATCCTACACTCCCCCTAGGTTTGGGTGCATTTAGTGCAAAAGTGAAATGACCTAACACCACCTATTTCGTTTTCGGAACAATATGGGATTAAAGTTAATTGCTCCATTACCTTACCCGGCCTGATACCAAGAACAGCAGATGGGCGCTTTTTTTCGGGGCAAGACGAGTGCATCAGTCCCTGGAAGATCAGGAGCCGGCCAACGATCCCGATAGTTGGAGAATTTTGTGAAATTTGTGGAACTACCCACCTCGGCAGTCTTTCGAACCCCTGGGAATGTAGGGGTCCAAAGGCCTCCCATTACAACAATGAGTATAATAATGATTTCCTTTCTCATTCAGTAGCTGTACCCCGGGGGCAGTGCGTCCTCTGGGTTCCGAATGCAGACCAATCGATTTCTTCTCCCCCCCCCCCCACACCTTCGTAAATTCTTCATAGTGTATTATGCCTTCCCCCCTGAGTGGCTCCCGGTGTCCCCCTCACATCTATAATCCCCATTCACTCTACACGGTATGGGGACGATTCTAACCCCCCATTTCTGTTGGGTGAATCCAACATGGCCGACACCTCATGCTCTCCAAGAGAGACATTTTCAGATCATAGCTATACGATCTGTATACAATCTGTAAACGGAGTGGCTCCCCCTTGTGGTGGCTGCATAAAATACATTTTGTATTTCATTTTCTTGCATTTGTTTTTGTTGAAGACCGCCGTGTTATTACAGCAGGTTTTTGAGGGGGCACTCCGCTGTTTTTTATGGAAGAAGAGTGCCCCTATAACTATCAGTATGAGAAGAGTGGCCACCTATAACTAGCAGTAGGAGAAGGTGCCCCTATAACGACTAAACGGTAATGAGAAAGTTCCCTATACTATAAGTATGAGAGCGTGCCCCTCTACCTAGCGTATGAGAGAGTGTCCCCCTCTAACTGGCGGTACGAGAAGAGTGCCCCTCTAACTATCATATGAAGAGTCGCCCCTCTAACTGCAGTAATGAGAAGAGTCCCCTATAATAGCAGTAATGATAAAGTGTCCCCTATAACTGCAAGTATGAGAAGAGTGCCCCTATAACTAGCTATGAGAAGAGTGCCCCTCTAACTACGTAGAGAAGAGTGGCCTCTAACTATCTGTATAAAGAGTGCCCCTCAACTACGGTATGAGAAGAGGCCCTATAACTAGCAGTGAATGAGAAGAAGTGGCCCCTCTAACTAGCGGGATGAGAAGATGCCTGCCCCTCGAACTATCGTTATGAGAAGAGTGCCCCTCTAACTAGCTCTAGAAGAGTGCCCTATAACTAGCGTATGAGAGAGTGCCCCTATAACTAGGCATATGACAGAGTGCCCCTCTAACAGCGGTAATGAGCAGAGTGCCCCTCTAACTAGCGGTATTAGAAGAGTGCCCCTCAAAAAAAATAACTAGCAGTAGGATGAAAGTGCCCCTATAACGAGCAGTAGGAGACTATATACATCACAAACTTTTTAACACATATGTAGCTCCGTCTTTTACTTGAGTGTGTACACTGGTCTATATTCGGAGTCTCTCACACTCCTAGTATCCAACGTAACACAGTTTAATTTAGACACAAAAAAGATTTCTTTTGCAAAAAGTGTTTATATCGTTCAAAAACACATACAACGGTACATTAGGCATAAGTACTTCACCCTCTGCGGTGATGTATGCCGTAGTCTTATTAGGAAAGTCCCTAGTACAGAGCATTTAAACCCCACCTAAGCGCTACTGCAGCATGTCTGAGGAAGGAGGGATTCCCTCCGAAACGTCATTTGACTCACCTGGCGTCGAGGGTCTCAGTGAAGCCATGGAAGATTGAGGGTGGACTTTCCTAATAAGACTACGGCATACATCAAACCGAAGAGGGGTGAAGTACTTATGCCTAATGTACCGTGGTATGTGTTTTTGAACGATATAAACACTTTTGCAAAAGAAATCTTTTTTGTGGTCTAAAGTTAAACTGTGTTACAATGGATAGCTTTTGGCCATTTTTTGTTTGTTGGGGGATCGAAATGTGAGTTGTGTGCTCATTTTTCCGTAAGAAGCCTATGGAATTTGACATAATCCAGAGGTTATATGTATATACTGTAGATACAAGTGCCGTATAATAATAATAAGGGTTATTTTTAGCAGTATAGGGTGTATTTCTTGAAAAAAAAGGTCATTAATTTATAGTTTCACATAATACATGATACTTAAATATATTCAGGACCGGCACATACATTTTCTTACTAAATCAGATGTTCTGGGAATTTGAGACTTGTTCTTTGTAAATACAGTAAAGGAAACCCAGAAACCGGCTGGTGCTACTGTAAATGTCATTCATATACAGGATGTTTACAGGAATGATACTTTATTTAATCCATTTAACCTTGAATAGGACGTAGAACCGGAGACACAGATTTACTTCTTTCATTTAGATGTGCAATGAACCCACCATCTGCCATCACAAGTCAACGAAGAAGATCCCACAAAGAGTCACAATAAGATTTCAAGGGTCAGAGAAACTAAATTTGATGACCACTAAAGTCCATTCCTATCGAGGTTGATGGAGGACTACCCCCCCGGTATTATCTAATCTGGTGGTTCCAAAGGACAGGTTCCTTTTACAGGTTTGGTTTAGGGTCTCAAACCTATTTTACCACCCATCGCCAGTCACCAGGTTCTTAATATAATGGAAGTTAACAATTCTGTGGGCAAGCTCTCCACTTCAGCACCCGGTGTGGAGCCAAGATCAGTAGACCTCACTTCTCTACACATGCTCTGGACAGCGGGCAACATGTGCATTGAAGCAGTTTTAACTGAAATAGACTTATCAGGCCGGTTGACCGAGTTGATAGTCAGCAGACTGGTACCACCTTCCTCCAAATTCCATCATCTACAGAACCCAACGACTGGTGAAATAGATATGAGACCTTGACCTCCAGCTACATAAATACTGTTGGATTAGAGGTCCAAAATCCGATTGACAAGTTCCCTTGGCAAATCTTATTTTCTTGAAATAAGTGCTGAGTGAAAGTCCTATTATGATGGGAAGTGGTTGTTACTCAGAGATACCTTGTATTTATGATATCCGATTACTATAGACTATTCTAAAGATCTCCTAAGGAAATGATGTTATCTTTGGCCAGTTTGCTTTCTCCTAATCACTTTCCTATTTTAAATAAATCATAAAATTAAATTAAATTACTTGTACAAATATTTTGAATCCAGTCAGTTCCTACAACTCCCTGGTGTCCTCCTCGATGTAAAAACGTGCATTTTGTACCGTGACTAGAGATGAGCGAACACTAAAATGCTCGGGTACTCGTTATTCGAGACGAACTTTTCCCGATGCTCGAGTGCTCGTCTCGAATAACGAACCCATTGAAGTCATGGGAGACTCGAGCATTTTTTCAAGGGACCAAAGGCTCTGCACAGGGAAGCTTGGCCAAACACCTGGGAACACTCAGAAAAGGATGGAAACACCACGGAAATGGAAAGGAAACAGCAGGGGCAGCATGATTGGATGCCTCTTGAGGCTGCCTAACGCCACCATTATGCCAAAATATGGCAACAGCATGGCCATGACAGAGTGACAGAATGAAGCTAGATGCATCTAAAACACTCCAATAATTGACCCTGACACTATAGGCGGACGGCATGCAGAGGCAGCGGCAGCCAGCGGCAGGCTAGAGAGTGGCATGGCGACATACCCTAAATGGACTCAGGCTTCAAACCAATGGGTGTGGCAGAGAGGAACCAAAGGAGGGTGAGCAAGAAGCGCTCAAATAATTATCGCTACATGATAAAAGTTTGCCATATATTTTTGGTTACACAGCAGCGGTGGCGACAAGTTAACATAGAAGCCATGAAAACAACCCAAATTCTGCCTGACACAGCTCGTTTGATAAGGGGACCATGTATGCTACAAGTTCATGCCAGTCGTGCACTGCTGCCAGTCTCCTTTCGAATAGTTTAAAATAATACAACCCTATCCATAAAGCTCTGTATAATGTGCCACCCCCTACCTTCCTCTCTTATCTCAGGCTATCGCCCAACCCGTGCTCTAGATACCGCCGTGATCTTAGATTAACCTCTCCCTAGTGCGGACCTCCCACTCGCGTCTCAAGACTTCTCTAGAGCTGCACCAATTCTATGGAATGCTCTGCCCCGGAACTATCAGACTAATACCTAACCTCCAAGTTTCAAACGTCGTCTTAAAACCCATTTCTTTAGGCAAGCCTATAAACTCCATTAACTGCATGAAGTTTTAATCTTCTACTAACCCGTCCTGTGTCGTCCTCCCATTGTTATCCAGCAACAACAGGCACCAGACTTCTCTGCAGTCCCATCACCTGGACCTGGTATATAGATGACGGCGGAGTGTTTCAAGCGACAGCAATTCCATTTATATATTTTTTTCCATTCCCTAGAAGAAGGCTTGACCATTAAATCTTCTTTACCTCGTTGTTACCCCATCATCTCAAAACGTTGCTCTGGCGAGAGGGACCTCACTCTGTTGTTCCATACAAAGTTGTGCTCTGTTACATTCATTTGTATTTGGTTTCTATGATTTGTAAGCGCTTGCAGAATATGATGACGCTATATAATAAAGATTATTTATTATTATGGAGGCAGGGTGAAACTAGTAGTAGTAAAGGTGCTGCAACTATGTTAGTTGGACTCTTGTGATGGAGCTGGCGCTCTGCAGCCAGGCGAGTGCTTTCGCCACATCCAAGCCCCTGTTTAGGCTACTCCCCAAACAGCACTTCTAGAACTTTTGTATAAGATCAAGTGTGTAGCGTTCTTATAAGTTTAGGTATGCCGGGTGGGTGAGGGGAATGTAAACAGATGAGCAAGAAGACGCTGAAATAATATCCCTAAATGGTAAAAGTTTGCCAGTATATTTTGTGGATTACACAGCAGGGTGGCGACAAGTTAAACAACTTTGATGGGGAATGCCCTGTAATAGTCTGGGCGGTGTGCCTTTTGTCGCCTAGGCTCAGCAGTTTGAGCACCGCCTGCTGTCGCTTAGCGACGGCACTGCTTGCTGTGCTACCAGAGTACCGATGATGGCGCCGTGCCCGGATGGTAGTCGGGAGGAGGAGGTGAGGAGGGGTGGAGGAGGAGGAGGCCTCATAGTAGGCCATGAAACACCTGGACCGAGGTAGGCCCCCAATCCTCGGCGTCGGCAGTATATGAGCAGCCCCAGGGTCAGACTCGGTCCAGTCCTCACCAAGTTAACCCAATGTGCCGTCAGCGATAAATAGTGGCCCTGCCCGGCAGCACTCGTTCACGTGTCCGTGGTCAGGTGGACCTTGTCAGAAACGGCCGTTGGTCAGGGCACGGATGATGTGTCTGACACGTGCTGGTGCAGGGCTGTGGGACGGCACATCGGGAAAAGTAGTGGGGCTGGGGGACCGAATATGAGGGGCGGCCCGCCGCCATGAGGTTGCGAAAGGCTCGGTCTCTACTAGCCTATAGGGCAGCATCTCCAGGCTAAGCAATCTGGAGATGAGATGTGCACATTAAGGGCTTGGGCGTGCGGGTGGGTTGCACTATATTTGCGTTTCCGTCCAGCGTCTGGGTATGGAGAGTCGAACGCGGTGGGATGCTGGAGGATCGTGGAGGCGACGATGGGGTTTTGTGCCAGGGGTCCTGGGCAGGGGGCTGATAGCAGCTGACACAGGGGAAGGAGCAGTGGTGTGCACGGCCGGGGGTGAACGGGCTTGTTGCCATGAGTGGGGTGCTTTAGCATTCATATGCCTGCGCCATACTGGTGGTAGTTAAGCTAGTAGTGGTGGAACCCTGCTGAGCCTGGTTTGGGCAAATGTTGCACACCACAGTCCGGCGTCACCGGTGTTTCCTTAAAGAACTCCACACTTCTGAAGATCTAGCCCTCGCCGCAGAGGCCCTACCACGGGAGCTTCACTAGTTGACAGTGGCGCTGATGCACCAGCTTGGACACTGCCTATCGTCTGGCCCCACCACTGCTCTTCCAACCTGTTCAGGTCGAGGACTCTCCTCAGTCTCAGAAGCACTGTGTCACCGGCCTCTCAACACAGAGTGGGTCTGTCACCTATCATCCTCCGATCCTCAGTCTGCTCCCCCCTCGGACTCCTGCCCTGACAACAAATTCCCCACGTCTGACAACCGTGTCTCCTCATCGTCGGACACCTCTTTACACACTTCCACTACGTCAAGAAGGTCATCATCACCCAAGATGTGACTGGTGGAAAACCTGGGCATGGGAAAAATTGCTCAGCAGCAACCGGACAAGTGGTTTGTGACTGGGGAAAGGTCCAGAAAAAACAGTTCCTCGAGAGTATGCCGGTTCTCAAATGGAAATTTTCTGGCGAGGGGGCAGGACTGGGGGGGAGGAGGGAGGATCTGAGGTTGCAGAGCTGAGGAGTGGGGATTTCGGGATGACATGGGGTGGAAGCGTGGAAGATGACGGTGTGACAAACTTGCTCGCAAGCATTGTCAGCATCCACGACATCACACTGTTCGCACTGTTCTGGCATCAACAGTTGTCTACCACGAGTCCCAGTAACCTCAGAATGGAACCTAGGGAGTGTAGCTCTGCGGGCGTTCCCATCTGCTCACCTATCAGCAGGTGGTTGTTCCCCCGGCCCAGGGACCACGGCCTCTGACACCTGCATAGTAGTTTGGACGCCCAAGTCCCCGCCTCGTCCTCATCTCCCTAGCCCTGAGGGTTTTAAACATTTTTAAAATGAGAGTTATAACTTTTTTTTTTTTTTACTTCTTTTTGTTTTTTTTGTGTTTTTTTGTTGTTTTTTTTTTTTTTTGGTTTTTGTTTTTTTTTGAGTTTTTTATAAACCAAAACATCTATCTACTTGCTATGGCTATTTTCTAGCCAAGATTCAAAGAACGCACAATACTATGCCAGATGACGATGACATGAGTATTGCTAATAGACAGCCAACCCCCTTACTGATTTCACCATTGGCCTGTTGCTAGGCATGTGCGCCACTACCCTAAGGCAGCAAGAACACAGCGGTCGCAAGTCTCATTACAAATCGCTCAGATTGGCAAGTTACAGTGCACTGCAGAGAACTACAGCCACAAGACAACCAAAGAAATCAAATATATAGAACGCTTACTGTAGGCTTCAGAGTGTTACGGTGTTGTATCTTTCCATGGCTATTTTCAGCCAAGTATCCAAAGGGTAGCACACTACTGATGGCCAGATGAGAGATGACACTGAGTTATTGCAGATGTAGAATCCAACCCCACTGATTTTCCAATTGGCCTTGCTATGGCTATGGATTGTGCGCCACTAGCGCAGAAAACACGCGGCGACACAGTCTCACTACACATTGCTCCAGCCTGGCCAAGTACATGCACTGCAGAAACTACAGCCGCCAGCAGGAATCAACCAGAAATCAATATATAGACCGCTACTGTAGGCTTCAAGAAGCGGTTTTACTGTTTGTATTCCTATGGCTATTTTTCTAGCAAGGAATCAACGGTACAGCACACACCCGACGAGGCCTATATTGATACTGCATCCGATGACACTGAGTGCCTATGGTCCCGAAAAGAATATCGCACCCCGTACTGAATTTTTTTCACTTCGCGCCTTACGTTCTATTGAGATCTTGTGCTGCCCCTCAGCGCCGGGGCCCCCCGCCCCTGAGAAGAACATATAATCACAAACTTTTAACACATATGTAGCTCCGTCTTTTTTACCTTGAGTGTGTACACTGGTCTATATTTCGGAGTCTCTCACACTCCTAGTATCCAACGTAACACAAGTTAATTAGACCACAAAAAAGATTTTTTTGCAAAAGTGTTTATATCGTTCAAAAACACATACAACGGTACATTAGGCATAAGTACTTCACCCTTGCGGTTGATGTATGCGTAGTCTTATAGGAAAGCCTACGTACAGAGCCATTTAAAACCCCCACCTAAGCGCTACTGCGCATGTCTGAGGAAGGAGGGATTCCCTCCGAAACGTCATTTGACTCACCTGGCGTTCGAGGTCTCAGTGAAGCCATGGGAGATTGAGTGGGACTTTCCTAATAAGACTACGGCATACATCAAACCGAAGAGGGGTGAAGTACTTATGCCTAATTGTACCGTGGGATGTGTTTTTGAACGATATTAAACACTTTTGCAAAAGAAATCTTTTTTGTGGTCTAAGTTAATAAAACGTGTTACAATGGATAGCTTTTGGCCATTTTTTGTTTGGTGGGGGATCGAAATGTGAGTTGTGTGCTCATTTTTCCGTAAGAAGCCTATGGAATTTGACATAATCCAGAGGTTATATGTACTTACTGTAGATACAAGTGCCGTATAAAATAATAAGGGTTATTTTAGCAGTATAGGGTGTATTCTTGAAAAAAAAGGTATTAATTATAGTTCAAATATACATGATACTTAAATATATTCAGGACCGGCACATACATTTTCTTACATAAATCAGATATGTTCTGGGAATGAGACTTGTTTTCTGTGTAAATACAGTAAAGGAAACCCAGAAAAAAACGGCTGGTGCTACTGTAAATGTCATTCAATACAGGAGTTACAGGAATGATACTTTATGTTAATCCATTTAACCTTGAATAGGACGTAGAACCGGAGACAAAGATGTTACTTCTTTCATTTAGATGTGCAATGAACCCCACCATCTGCGATACAAGTCACAGAAGATCCACAAAGAGTCACAATAATGATTTACAAAGGGTCCAGTAGAGACAACTAAATTTGATGACCACTAAAGTCCATTTCTATCGAGGTTGATGGAGGACTACCCCCCCGGTATTATCTAAACTGGTGGTTCCAAAGGACAGGTTCCTTTTACAGTGTGGTTTAGGGCTCAAACCTCCATTTTACCACCCATCGCCAGTCACCAAGGTTCTTAATTAATGGAAGTTAACAATTCTGTGGGGCAAGACTCTCCATCAGCACCCGTGTGGAGCCAAGATCAGTAGACCTACTTCTCTACCACATGCTTGGACACGCGGGGCAACATGTGCATTGAAGACAGTTACTGAAATAGACTTCATCAGGCCGTGTTGACCGAGTTTGATTAGTCAGCAGACTGGTACCACCTTCCTCCAAATTCCATCATCTACAAGAACCCCAACGAGGTTGAAATAGTATGCGACCTTGACCTCCAGCTACATAAATACGTTGGATTAGAGGTCCAAAATCCGATATTCACAAGTTCCTTGGCAAATCTTATTTCTTGAAATAAGTGCTGAGTGAAAGTCCTATTATGATGGGAAGTGGTTGTTACTCAGAGATACCTTGTATTTATGATTGATCGATGATATAGACTATTCTAAAGATCTCCTAAGGAAATGATGTTATCTTTGGCCAGTTTTGCTTTCTCCTAATCATTATTTCCTATTTTAAATAAATCATAAAATTAAATTAAATTTACTTGTACAAATATTTTGAATCCAGTCAGTTCCTAAACTCCCTGGTGTCCTCCTCGATGTAAAAAACGTGCATTTTGGTACCGTGACTAGAGATGAGAGCGAACACTAAATGTACGGGTACGTTATTCGAGACGAACCTTTCCCGATGCTGAGGTGCTCGTCTCGAATAACGAAACCCATTGAAGTCATGGGAGACCGAGCAATTTTCAAGGGACCAAGGACTTGCACAGGGAAGCTTGGCCAAACACCTGGGAACGCCAGAAAAGGATGGAAACACCACGGAAATGGAAAGGGAAACAGCAGGGGCAGCATGCATTGGATGCCTCTGAGGTGCCTAATCGGCCACCATTATGCAAAATTAGGCAACAGCATGGCCATGCCAGAGTGACAGAAGTGAAGCTAGAAGATCTAAAACATCCAATAATTGACCTGACACTATAGGGCGAGGTCATCGCAGAGGCAGCAGGCAGTCAGAGGACAGGCTAGAGAGTGGCCATGGCGAACATACCCTAAATGGACTCAGGCTTCAAACCAATGGGTGGCAGAGAGGAACAAAGGAGGGTGAGCAAGAAGCGCTCAAATAATATCGTACATAATGATAAAAGTTTGCCAGTATATTTTGTGGATTACCACAGCGTGGTGCGACAAAGTTAACATGGAAGCCATGAAAACAACCCAAATTCTGCCTGACACAGCTCGTTTGATAAGGGGACCATGTATGCTTACAGTTCATGCCAGTCGCTGCATTGCTGCCAGTCTCCTTCTCGAAATAGTTTAAAATAATAATAACCCTCCATCCATAAAGCTCTGTATAATTGCTGCACCCCCCTACTCTGCCTCTCTTATCTCAGTCTATCGCCCAACCCGTGCTCTTAGATACGCCGGGATCTTAGATTAACCTCTACCCTAGTGCGGACCTCCCCACTCGCGTCTCCAGACTTCTCTAGAGCTGCACCAATTATGGAATGCTCTGCCCCGGAACTATCAGACTAATACCTAACCATCCAAAGTTTCAAACGTTCTCTTAAACATTTTCTTTAGGAAAGCCTATAAACCTCATTAACTGCATGAAGTTTTAATTTCTCTAACCCGTCCTGTGTCGTCCTCCCATACTGTTATCCAGCAACAACAGGCACCAGATTCTCTGGCAGTCCCATGCACCGGACCTGGTATATAGATGCGCGGGTAGTGTTTCAAGCGGACAGCCAATGCCATATATATTTTTTTCCGATTCCCTAGGAAGAAATGGCTTGACCATTAAATCTTCTTTTACCTCGTTGTGTACCCATCATCTTCACTAAACGTTCAGCTCTGGCGAGCAGGGACCTCACTCCTGTTTGTCCATACAAAGTTGTGCTCGTTACATTACTATTTGTATTTGTTTCTATGATTTGTAAAAGCGCTGCAGAATTATGATGACGCTATATAATAACAGATTATTTATTATTATGGAGGCATCGTGTGAAATAGTAGTAGCGATAAAGGTGCTGCAACTATGTTAGTTGGGATATTGTTATGGAGCTGGGCGCTCTGCAGCCAGGCGGAGCTTTCGCCAATCCAAGCCCCTGTACTAGGCTACTCCCCAAACAGCACTTCTCAGAACTTTTGTATAAGATCAAGTGTTAGTAGCGTTTTATAAGTTTAGGCTTATGCCGGGTGGGTGAGGGGAATGTAAACAGATGGCAAGAAGACGCTGAAATAATATCCCTAAATAGGGTAAAGTTTGCCAGTTATTTTGTGGATACACGAGCAGGGTGGCGAACAAAGTTAAACTAATTGATGGGAATGCCCTCGTAATAGTCTGTGGCGGATGTGCCTTTGTACGCCTAGGCTCAGCAGTTTGAGCACCGCCTGTGTCGCTTGAGCGACGGCACTGCTGCTGTGTCCAGAAGCTACCGACTGATGGCGCCGTTGGCCAGGATGGATTAGTCGGAGGAGGAGTGGAGGAGGGGTGGAGGAGGAGGAGGCTACATAGTAGGCCATGGACTCGAAACCACTGGACCGACGGTAGGCCCGCAATCCTCGTGCGTCATGGCAGTATATGAGCAGCCCCAGGGTCAGACATCGGTCCAGCTCCCAAGTTAAACCCAATGTGCCGTCAGCGATAAATAGTGGCCTGCCCGGCAGGCAACTCGTTCCACGTCCGTGGGTCAGGGTGGCCCTTGTCAGAAACGGCCGTGGTCAGGGCACGGATTGATGTGTCTGACACGTGCTGTGTGCAGGGCTTGGACGGCACATCGGGAAAAGTAGTGGGGCTGGGGACCGAATAGAGGGCGGCGCCGGCCGCCATGAGGTTGCGAAAGGCCTCGGTCTCTACTAGCCTATAGGCAGCATCTCACGGCTAAGCAATTGGAGATGGAGTGCACATTAAGGGCTTGGGCGTGCGGGGGGTTTGCACTATATTTGCGTTACGTCCAGCGTGGGGTATGGAGAGTGAACGCGGGGGATGCTGTGGAGGATGTGGAGGCGACGATGGGGTTTTGGTGACAGGGATCTTGGGGGCAGGGGGCTGAACTAGCAGCGAACAGGGAGAGCAGTGGTGTGCACGGCCGAGGGTGACAGGGCTTGGTTGCATGAGTGGGGTGCTTTAGCATTCATATGCCTGCGCCTAATGGTGGTAGTTAAGCTAGTATGGTGGTGGAACCCTTGCTGAGCCTGGTTTGGCAAATGTTGCACCACCAGTCCGGTCGTCAGAACCGGTGTTTCCTTAAAGAACTCCACATTTGAAGATCTAGCCCTCGCCGCAGGCCCTACCACGGGAGCTTCACTAGTTGACAGTGGCGCTGATGCACCAGCTTGGCCTGCCTATCCGTCTGGCCCCACCACTGCTCTTCCAACCTGTTAAGGTCGAGGACTCTCCTCAGTCGCGAAGCACGGTAGTCCCGGCCCTCTCACACAGAGTGTCTGTCACGCATCAATCCTCCGATCTCATCTGCTCCCCCCTCGGACTTCCTGCCCTGACAAAACAAACTTCCCCACGTTGACAACCTGTCTCCTCCATCGTTCGGACACCTCTTTACACACTCCACTACGTCAAGAAGGTAGCATCACCCAAGATGTGACTGGTGGAAAACCTGGGCATCGGAAAATTGCATCAGCAGCAACAGCGACAAGTGGTTTGTGATGGAGGAAGGTCCAGAAAACAGTTCCTCAGAGTATGCCGGTTCAAAGGAAAATTTTCCTGGGAGGGGGCCAGACTGGGGGGGGAGGAGGGAGGGGCGAGGATGAGATAGGAGTGGGGGATTTCGGTGACTGGGTGGAACTGCGTGGAAGATGACTGTGGACAAATATGCTCGAGCATTGTCAGCAATCCACGACATCACCTGTTCGCACTGTTCTGGCACTCAACCAGTGTCTACCAACGAGTCCAGTAACTCAGACATGAACCTAGGGAGTGTAGCTCTGCGGGCGTTTCCCTGCTCCCTCATCAGCAGGTGGTTGTCTACCCCCGCCACAGGACCACGGCCTCTGACCCCTGTACAGTAGTTGGACGCCCACGTCCCCGCCCTCTCTCTACCCCTAGCCCTGGTGTTAAAACATTTTAAAAATGAGAGTTATAACTTTTTTTTTTTTTACTTTTTTGTTTTTTTTTTGTGTTGTTTTTGTGTTTTTTTTTTTTGTGTTTTTTGTTTTTTTTGAGTTTTAAAAACCAAACAATCTATTCTTGACTATGGCTATTTTCTAGCCAAGTTCAAAGTGACAGCACACACTATGCCAGATGACGATGACATGAGTTATTGCTAATAGAAGCCAACCCCTTACTGAATTCTCCACTTCGGCCTTGCTAGTGATAGTGCGGCCACTAAGCGACAGAACACAGCGGTCGCAAGTCTCAATTACAAACTGCTCAGGAACTTGGCCGAAGTTACATGACTGCAGAACATACAGCCACAGCAGAATCAACCAGAAATCAAATATAAGGAACGCTACTGTAGGGCTTCAGAGTACAGCGTGTTGTGTATTTCTCCATGGCTATTTTCTAGCCAAGTTAATCCAAAGAAGAACATACTATGCCAGATGAGATGACACTGAGTTATTGCTATAGAAATCCAAACCCCGACTGAATTTTCCACTCGGCCTTTGCTATGAATGGATATGTGCGCCACTAAGACGCAGAAACAGCCGGGTCGCAAGTCTCATAAAATTGCTCAGAATTGGCAAGTACATGCACTGCAGAACTACAGCCCCAGCAGAATTCAACCAGAAATCAAATATATAGACGCTACTGTAGGCTTCAAGAAGCGGTTATGTTGTATCTCCTATGGCTATTTTCTAGCAAGGTAATCAAGGTACAGACACACCGACATGGCCTATGAGATGACCGATGACACTGAGTGCTATGTCGACAATAGAATATCGCAACCCCGTACTGAATTTTTTTCCACTTCGGCCTTTGCTATGGATAGTGAGCCCACTAAGCGCGGAAAACACAGCCTGGTCGCAAGTCTCACTACAAATGCTCAGAATTGGCAAGACATGCACGCAGAAAACTTACAGCCACCAGCAGATCAAACCAGAAATCAAATATATAGACGCTACTGTACGGCTTCAAGAAGCTGTTTGTATCTCTAGGCTATTTCTAGCCAAGTATCAAAGGAAGCACACTACTATGCCAGATGAGGATGACACTGAGTTATGCTATATAGAAATCCAACCCCTACTGAATTTTTCCCACTTCGGCCTTTGCTATGGATATGGGCGCCACTAAGCGCAGAACACAGCAGGGTCGCAAGTATCACTACAAATTGCTCAGAATTGCAAGTACATGCACTGCAGAAATACAGCCACAGCAGAATCAACCAGAAATCAATTATAGAACGTACTGTAGGCTTTCAAGAAGCTGTTTGTATTCCTAGTCTATTTTCGAGCAAAGTATTCAAAGGAAGAACACTACTATGCCCGGAGATGGACACGAGTGATTGCCTAATAGACAATCCACCCCCACTGAATTTTACCCTCGGCCTTTGCTCGGATATGTGCGCCACTAAGCGAAGACACACTGGTCGCAAGTCTCACTACAAATTGCTCAGAGAAATGGCAAGTACAGCACGCAGACAATACAGCCACCCAGCAGATCAACAGAAACTCCACCTATATAGAACGCGACTGTAGGCTTCAAGAAGCTGGTTTGTATTCTCCTATGCTATGTTTCTAGCCAAGTCATAAAGGAAGCACAGCTTACTATGCCAGAGATGAGATGACACGGAGTGATTGCCTAATAGAAATCCAACCCCTACTGAATGAATTTTCCCACTTCGGCCTTTGCTATGGATATGGGCGCACTAAGCGCAGAAACCAGCGGTCGCAAGTCTCACTACAAATGCTCAGAATTGGCAAGTACATGCACTGCAGAAACTACATCAGCACCAGGCAGATCAACCAGAAATCAAATATATAGAACGCTACTGTAGGCTTTCACGTGAAGCGGTGTGTATTATCCATGGCTATTTCAGCCAAGTATCAAAGGAAGCACAAACTACTATGCCCGAGGAGATGACACTGAGTTATTGCTAATAGAAATCAAACCCTACTGAATTTTCCACACTTGGGCTTGCTATGGATATGGCGCCACTAAGGCAGAACACAGCTGGTCGCAAGTCTCACTACAAATTGCATCAGAATTGGCAAAGTACATGCACTGCAGAAACTACAGCCCAACCAGCAGATGCACACCCGCAATCAAATATATAGAAACGCTACTGAGGCTTCAAGAAGCTGTTTGGATTCTCTATGGCTCTTTTTCTAGCAAAGTAGCAAAGGAAGCACACTACTATGCCAGATGAGGATGACACTGAGGGAGGGCCGATTTTATTTAACTTTCTTAACTTTTTATAGGAGCACTCTTGAGAGAACTATATAATCACAAACTTTTTAACACATATGTAGCTCCGTCTTTTTACTTGATCAGTACAGGATAAGTAATGTCATGTATGTACACAGTGACTGCACCAGCAGCAGAATAGTGAGTGCAGCTCTGGGGTATAATACAGGATGTAACTCAGGATCAGTATAGGATAAGTAATGTCATGTATCTACACAGTGACTGCACCAGCAGCAGAATAGTGAGTGCAGCTCTGGAGTATAATACAGGATGTAACTCAGGATCAGTACAGGATAAGGCATGTCATGTATGTACACAGTGACTGCACCAGCAGCAGAATAGTGAGTGCAGCTCTGGAGTATATACAGTATTGGTTGTGTATATGGTGTTTGTGTCCCCCCTGGGTTATATCTCCTGTAAATCATCAGCTCCTGTTGCCCCCCGGGTTGTTCGGGCTCCTGTTGCCCCCCGGGTTGTTGGGACACATAAGTTTCGCTGCAGGACAGACATTCCCTCATCTGCTCCGCTCTTGGACACTAGTCATTTTGATGCGTTTGGGGCCAGCGTGTCACAGATTAGATTTAGGCTCCACGTTTATGGATTTGTTGCCGAAATTTAAACACCATTTTAGGGAATGGCGGCCCACCTGCTGAGACTCCACTCAGGTACTCTAACTCTAAATCTTATTTCAATGCTGAACCACTGCCTTTCATCCCCTGAACATATAATCCCCTGATTGTTCTATTTGTTGAAGTTTTTTTGTGAGGTGTTCCTACATTTTCATCATTGTACAATAATTTTATAGGTCCCTCCCAGCCATTTTTCATCAAAAAATTTGTTGTTATTTTGCCGCTTCTCCTCTCTCTCCCCTTATTTTTCTCATTTTTTCCTTCCTGTTATTCCCTCTCAACCAGCATGGTTTCCCGCCCGCCACCCCATATGTGACATCTGTGCATTTTATGTTGATTGCATAAAAGGGTTGCCCTGATTAATATAGACAAGTAATAAAAAAAAAAAAAAAAAAAAAATTTTGAGGTGCTCCTCAGTCTAAGATGATGCTGTGATACGATGCGAGTGCATTATTAGCTTTGGTCCCGTCCTTCCCTGACGCTGGAGGAGGAGCTGATAAAGTGTCTAGCAGCTAATCTCCTTACAAATAGTCCATGGTAGTCTAATTTTATAGAGATAGGCGAACTGTATCAACGAAAATATTCTCATGATGTTTCGAAAGAGTACTCATTAAGCCTCTTATCGGTCAGATGTTTAGGACTAGCATCCTTAAAAGTTTTCAGCAACATTGTTTCTATACAGGAAAAAAAAATTGCAAAAACAACGCATGGAGAAGCTGCTTTACTTAAGGGAACCTACCACCTATGCTACCTATAAATGTAGATCGGGTGGTAGGTGGATGAATGGGAGGAGGAATAGCCCTTTTTTGGGCTCATCCTCCAGTCCCAGCCGACTATCTTTAGAAAACTTAATCACGCCGATATGGAAATTTTTAAGGTTTTTACTGGGGCGTGGAGTAGGCGGACATGAGGCTACACGTCGCGGCTACTCCACGCCCAGTAGCCCTCTTTTCTACGTCTACCATTAATCTTCGGCGCGACAGCATCATCGGGGTCAAGACGAGATTAAATGGTAGCACGAGACAGAGGGCAGAAAGAAAAAGGAGAAAAAGAGGTACTGGGGGTGGAGTACGCCGCGATTGTAGCCTCATGTCCCGCTACTCCACGCCCTCCCAGTAGTGCTTAAAAATAAAAACTTTACATATCGCAGCCATAAAATATTCTAAAAGAAGTCGGGAGTGAGGATGGCCCAAAAAGGGCGATCCACGTCCCATTCACCCACCTACCCCCGATTACCTTATAGTAGATCATGGCGGTAGTTCCATTTATGCTAACTATAACAGTGATATTATATGAAAATATTAGTGACTCTTTTTAATTTTGTGTTTTTTAGCTAATAAATTTGAATACATAGAAGAAGCAAACTCTTTTTATGGACTTCTTTACACCTCTTAAGGTTTAGTGATACTCGTGAGAAGAAGCACGCTTTTTTTTTTAGACCAGGTTTGTCTATGATTCCGTTGGAGAGTGGAGAGATCAACTTCTTGGTAAATGATAGAATTTACTCACGGAATTCTCTTTTCTGGAGTCCAAAGGCAGCACAGCACATGAGATTATGTCCCTCGGATCATACTACTAGAGACAGGTTTGCACAGCAATGATCTCACCCTGCGGTGTGGAGTAACCCCACCCATATAGCTTCCCAAGGAGCTGGGAAACTTTGTAATATTAAACAGCACTAATTTCAAAATATGGAGAAGGGAAGGAGCCTGTGCTGCCTGTGGACCCAGCGAAAAGCGAATTTAAAGCGTAAACTCTATCATTCCTGATGTCCTTAGGCCAGCACAAAGAACAATGAGACTTCTCAGCCAATACCTTACTGGATAAGGTGGGTCAAGCAGCCAACTGCCAAACTCTTTTGCCAAATTTAGAACCTCTGCCACTAAGAGTCAAGCCTGTGGTGACGAATTAAAGGTAGAGGGTTTACCAGGTTGCAGCCTTGCAACTGTCATCCGCGGAGGAATATGGCCCCATCTCAGCCCATTGAGGTCGCTTGGTGACCTGGCGGAATGGGCCCGTTCTTCAGGGAGAGGTGGAAGTTTCGTAGAGATAACATTTTCAATGGACAGACCTAATCCAACCTCTTCTAGCGTGAGCTTTGCTGGGTTTTATGCCCAATGGTTGGGGCTTCTAGCCTTTTAAAATAGTGTTGGATTTACGGAAGAAATTCGTTTTTGGATATTATCAGGAATTGCTCTTCGACATCAGCAGTGGACCTTTCTACTGTTTCCATCTTGTGATTGGAAACAAAACTGGTAGACAGATTTCATGTGTAATGTTATTGAAGATGGAACTTGGGAAGACCTCCTGCATGGTCTTAGGATACGCATTCTCCTAAGTCCCTCTAAAGTATGGATCGCCTATGGGGACACATGACAGGTTGTTTGTAGCTTGCTAACGCGCCGTGAGAGAGATTAGCCACAGCGAAGAGAATTTTCCCTGACAACCACTTGATCGGAGGCTTTTGCAAGGTTTCAAATGCGTGCACATACCAGTGTGTTCAGAACCGTAGGCATAGGCAAGTCCAGGAAGGGCGCTGGAGGAATGAGGGATGATGGCTCCATTCGTGATGAGAAGCTTGAAAATATTCTTATCACGGGTTACCCTGAGAAGATATTCTGCAATCAATTGTGGTTTATCGCATTAAATTGGACCTAAGAGTATTGCTATTGAGGCCTTTTTGAGATCCCTCTTGCAGAAAACTGAAGTACTGAATTTCAAGGGAATCAGGGGTTAGGTTCGGTAGTGGTGTTTGAGCACAACCATGACTTAAAACAGAGACCAGACTCTATTGTGACTTTAACTGTGAGAGGGTCTATTCTTGATAATAGCAGTAGTGTTAGGAATTTCTTTGAAAAAACACCTGACATTTTCAAGTTTTCCCTGGTCACTCCAAGGCCGCTAGTCGAAGCTTCATGGGTCGGGAGATCTTCTTCGTGAAAGAGACCCGCGATGAGGAAGTGAGAACCAGCCTGCGTGGCGCGAATAGGGAAGGATGGCTATGGCTTCCGCCGTCATCTCTGTTTTAGTCAGGGACCCTCGGGCGGATGAGAACCCCGGGGAAAATACATATATCCGGTGATGTCGTGACCAAAAGGGTGTAGACCGTCCCAGAGCAGGTTTAGGGAGTGAAAATTATGCGCAGAAGGAAGCATTTTGAGTTTCCTCGTGCCTCAATCTATCAGTGGTGTTACCCATTGGCCTTGTCAATAGGGGTAAAAAAATGCATGATTTAGTGACCATTACGCGGGTGGAAGACAATTTCTGCTGAGGCTGTATGTCAATGATTTCGCCGGCTT
Source organism: Engystomops pustulosus (assembly GCA_019512145.1). NCBI lineage: Eukaryota > Metazoa > Chordata > Amphibia > Anura > Leptodactylidae > Engystomops > Engystomops pustulosus. Next base: position 18,634,760 of record CM033650.1, on the reverse strand, counting down.
GCGGTGGACCGCTAGATGGAGGACATTGAGAGGTGCCCCGCTCATGAGTAGGTTGCACTCCTTAATCATGGAGCGACTTCTGTTTGGTTATATAATTAACCGTTGGCTAGGTTGTCTGACTGCACCAGAATCTTTTTGACCCGTTTAAATATTGGCGGGAAATGGACAATCTTGACCGCCTTCAGCTCTTTTGATTGGGATAGGTAAGAAATCTCTCTTATTCCACTGGCCCAAACTGGAGAGATCTACATGGGCGCACCCAAACCCAGGCGGATGAATCCGTGATACAGTAGTGAGGACCTTCGTGGACGGGGAACCAAGGACACCCCTTTGAGGGAGAGACGGCTTAGTTCTGCCACCAGAGGAGATCTGAGATTGTCTGGGAGAGACTGGTTAGTATGATTGAAGATCCTTTTTGCCCCGTCACCAAGCCCTCCAAACTCAAAAGATCTCTTGGAGGGACTCATTCATGGCTATGGGCCCAAGGCACTGCGAGTCCGAATTGTTGAGGTCATCTTCCCCAGGACTTTTCATAGCGGAATTGCAAGTCACTGTCCCGAGCTGACTTGAGAGTGGACATATTGTTGGACGACGTATTATTTCTGGAGATTAAGTGATTCTCAGTTGACAGAATCTAGAGACCCTAGAAACTTATGTTGACGCAAGAGGGTTGGAGAGGGTTTATAATGTTGTTTTGTTAAGGTGAGACTTATGATGGTTTATGAGAAAACCGTGATCTATCTCAGCAGTTTGTCTGTAGGTTCTCTTGGAGTTGAGACTCCAGAAGAGCTTGGATGAGGGCCTGACCGGGGGCCAGTCGGCCCCAGGTCTGGGATGATGATATATTTTGTGTCTTACTACCGAAGTAGCACTATAACCACTTTGGTGAATACCTCTCGGCAGCGACGAGGATCTGAAGGGGAGGACGTGAATGAAAATGTGACTCCCCAGTCATCTTGATGGCAAAATCTATGTACTTCCTGTGAGGCGTAAACAGGCAGGAATGTTTTAGTTAGATTGCATCCGGAGGTAGGGCATTTTTTTTTGGCCATGCCATACATCCCCTTTCTGTAGTCGTCATCAATGAATGACCACGAATGCCGGTTTCAGCCGAAGAGAACAGCCTTCTGGACCGGAAGGTTGAGGAATGATGGGTTGTCATAGTCCCATTGCCTTCTGGCATTCGCTTCGAACTGGACAACACACGAGAGAATAAAAACCTTGTCCCCTTTGATCAGGCGGGACTGACTCCTCCGGGCTGCATTTGGTGGGATGAACTTTGGATCAGCTGCCCAAGGACCTGATGGATCGCTGAGTTTTATAAAACCTGTTCGGAGGAACTGTTGAATTCCGTTGTTATCCTATGACGTAATCACTGAGGAGGAAACCAGGCGCTGACTGTTTCTGACAATTGACGACCAAAAGTTTCCCAACCTTGCCCCAACCTCGGTAGGGAGTTTATGGTGTCAAAGGCCCAACTTAGGCAAAGCCGGTATCTCTTACCCAAGGAGGCTTCTTTTACCTTCTGAAGGGGGTTGGCTTAGGAGGGGAAGTTTTCCCGTACTTTGGCTTTCGGGAAGATTTTCCTTTGCGAACGGCAGAATATAGGTTTATTTTTGTGTTACGTCTTTTCAGGGAATTTCGCTCCTTGGGTTCTTCTAGACGATTCTTAATATTGTGGATAGGACCAGCTCGAGACGGCGGCTGCGAAAGGGGGTTAGTTAAACTGCAGAAGTTAATCTTATGATACCAATCACCATTCCCATTGACACAGGGTTCTTGCTGAATTTGAGGCCTGTAGGGATCTAGTGAGATAACTTGCAGGGACCCTCCAAATGCAGCATCAGCAAGAATTCGACTGCGGATTCAGTATCGGCATTGTTGTCTGATAAACACCTATCATGGGGGTACCTTCATCAATCTAGTGGGTTAATAAGATCGCCTTAGCGGACCATGAGGGTGCTGGCTACTGAATGCGAAGCAGGAGGGGAGCTTACAATAGTGCCCACGTATATGACTTTTTCAAAATAGACTCTGCCGGCGATCCATTGGATCCAACAAGAGAGAAGAAGATCTTCGGTAGGGAGAGAGGCTTTCTTGGGAAATTGAGCGACGACTGCTAAATCAATTTGGGGATTTCTACCCATCTTTATATGCAGAACTCTCCAGTGGGTAGGAGGCTCTTAAAACAGGACTAGGTCCATTCTCTATCTGGTTGAGGACCCGCCTTTTATCCAATCTAATAGAAAGGGGTGAGGGTGTGACTAGGGGCACCTTTTTTTGACACAGGGAAAATAAAACAGTTGTCCGCTTTGGATTTATGTCTACAATTTCTGTCAGATTCAATTGTATCCTTAACGGCTTATGCAAAGCTGGGAACTCCTTATTTAAATAAGAAAAGTCCTCTGGATCTTGCCCGGTATCAGAGGAAGATACATTCTATAGAATCCCCATTTTATCAGATGAATCATATAAAAACTGAACCAGAGGGGGATCTCCCCGTTACCTTTCCCTTTTGGCCGTTGCACAGTTGGATGGCTTAACCATGCAAAGAAATCTGCGATGGGTTATGGAGAAGGAGGTGGAGAAAATTACAGCCGTTACACAGATCAACTATCGTGTCCTCTGACAGGGGTGCTGGCAGCGGGTTTAGCAGAGGCGATGATTTGGACCTCGAGATCTCTTGCGGCTTGTTCCTGAGTTGTTAGAGGCTGACTCTGACATCTAAAAGGAAAAACAGATAATACAAGCAGAGATATATATCTGCACACATCACAACTAGAAAGGTGCATAGCCCCTACCATGATAACCACAGTAGCAGATGGGGGTCCGGGACTGATGGCAGAGTGCAAGCTGAGGACTAGGTGGGTGAGTTTTTCAACTTACTGCTCCTCCCTACTTCCGTCATGATGAGCGGAGTGGGATGGGAGCGACGATCGGGGACCTTTCTGCAGGTCTGCAGAAGGAACACAAAAGGGAGATGCACATTACATCCGAAACAGGAAGTAGAGCGGCTGGCCGCGCGTGACGTCACGTCGTATCGCCGGAATACCATCCAGCATGGCCTAAAGATGAGAGGTCCCGGAGGCCAGCCCACACCGGAGTGTTATCAGGACCTGCCCACGGCTCGACAACCCACCGAAGCCGGATAAGGGAGGAGGAAAGGGGGGTATTAACACGTTGTGTACCCCTCCGTTGCCAGAGGAGCCCTAACCTCGGAAAATGGACGCTATACCAGGTATAAATCCGGGGGTGTGGTGTTTGTGGGGGGGATGTGCGTGGTGTTAGGGCTAGGAACCTTACTGGTCTTAAGTCTTGCTCTTGGGAGAACGTTAGAGAAAATAAAATAAAATTACCAAGGTGCCCATGCTCTGTGGAGCTTATGGGTGGGAGTTAGCTCCACCCCATGGTTTGCTTGGTATTGTGTGCTCACCTGTTCTCTGTGATTATGCCTAGGACCATAATCTCATTGTTCTTGTGCTGCTAAAGGACCATCAGGAAAAGAGTTTTCCCCCCTTCAGGTTCTCTTGATAAGTGAGAACTGGCCAGAATCCAGGCAGAGACAAAGGGTTTACAATCCACCATGGGGATGTTACCAATGAGAAGTGTCATTGGACAGGTTCCATACAGGGGTCCAGCTTAGTGAGCATTGCTAGTAAGATAGCAAATTCTCCCCCTTTGTTAGATCCTACAGGACCCCATAGTCAGATAGTGCAGTGGATCCCCCTTCTTAGTCAACCCTAGAAGCACAGGTTCCCCTTGAAGCTCGCACGGGGCCAACCTACCCCCATAATTACCCAGCAGGGTGACCAGGAAAAACAGCGGTTGTCCAGCCTTCTCCTTTGTTCCTCACCACACTCAATATACCGGATCTTTTATAAGGGAACCCTGTCCCACCCCGAAAAACCCCCCACAACTCAATGATTTGTGCAATACTTAAACCTTTCTCCCAGCCCCTTATATTTATAAAATATTTTATAAATTTGTGTTTGAAACTGGCTTATCGATCCTAAACCTCTACCAAATAAGAGGTGGATCTCGTACAGCGTCCCCTAGCCGTCAGCGTATTCATGAGGGGGGGGACGCCCCTGTCAGTCAGGACCATGTAGGCGATATGCGATTGCAGAGCGTTCGAAGCGGCTGCAGAGGGGTCTATTCACAGGCCACCGGCTCCTGCCGCATCTCTCCCTACGCCGACCGAACATTCAACCGCGCTGTGAATAAAGCCCTCTGCAAGCCGCTGTAAGCGCGCGATCGCATAGAGCCCGGCAGTGAATTGTCAGTGATTGTGCAATCACAGCAAGCTGCGGCTTTCCTACAGGGTCTGACTGAACAGGGGTGTGGACGGGGGATTTGTGTTCGACGGCCCCTTATGAATATAGGCTGATGCTAGGGGGCCCGTACCGACGACTCCGTACTTATTTGGTAAGGGTCGGACGTTAAAGCGAATTTGCAATACAAATTTTAATAAAAATTGAATAATAAATCTTAAAGGACTGGGGCACGTGGGGTTTTAGGGGGGAACATACTTGGTGGGTGGTACTTTTTCGGGCGGTGGTTGGGTGACAGGTCCTCTTTAAGACACACATACCAATGATAAATCGTGTTTTTCGGGGGGCCAGGGCAGCGCCCCACAAGTTCGGAGGAAATGGTTGACCCAATAGGTGATGCCCCCCCACCCCCAACCCTTCCTACACCTTACCCTGGCACCTCAGAAGTTTATTTCTACTATATGTTATTCTGAAGTAAGACGGTAACAGTAGTGCAAATTTTAATTGTCATCTCTAGAGGAAAAAGTTGTGTAGATGAATAGGAAGTACTCACCACGGCCCGTCCCGAGGAAGCACCGAGTGCAATACAGGGGAGTATATAGAGGCCGGGAGCTGAGTAATATTACATGTATATACCACCAGCCTAGATCCTGACCATTCAGCCACTGTGTCTGATCACCGCATATAATATTTCCTACACAGGGTATCCGGAAGTAGAGTGGCCAGACACAAGTTAAGTACAGAGTAGTGACTGGACCGCAGCGAAAAATAGTGAGTGCAGCTCGTTCGGGTAGATATACAGGATTGTACTCAGGAGGGCAGTACAGGATAAGTAATGTCATGTAGTGTACACCAGTGACTGCACCAGCAGCAGAATATGAGTGCAGCCTCGGGGTATATACGGATGTACTCTAGGATCAGTACAGGATAACTAAGCAGGTATGGTCACACAGTGCCAGTGACCAGCAGCAGTACATATATAGAGTTGCCAACTGCTACGGGTATAATGACAGGATGAACCAGGATCAGTACAGGTACGATAATGTCAATGTATGTACACCAGGACTGCACCAGCGCAGAATAGTTGAGTGAGCGTCTGGAGTTATAATACGAGTGTGAACTCAGATCAGTACAGGAAGTAATGTCATGTTATGTACACAGTGGACTGCACCAGCAGCAGAATAGTGAGTGCAGCTCTGGAGTATAATACAGGATGTAACTCAGGATCAGTACAGGATAAGTAATGTCATGTATGTACACAGTGACTGCCACCAGCAGCAGATAGTGAGTGCAGTCTGGAGTTATACAGGATGTAACTCAGATCAGTACAGGATAGTATGCATGTGTACACGGGATGCCAGCAGCAGAATAGTGAGTGCACGCCTGGAGTATAATACAGGATGTAACTCAGGATCAGTAAAGGATAAGTAATGTTGTATGTACACAGTGACTGCCACCAGCAGCGAAATGAGTGTCAGCTCTGGGGTATAATACTGATTGTAACTCAGGATCAGTACAGGTAAGTCAAGGTCATGTATGACAACAGTGACTGCACCAGCAGTCAGAATAGTGAGTGCGAGCTCTGGGTATAATACAGATGTAACTCGATCAGTCAGTACAGGATAAGTAATGGCATGTATGTACACAGGACTGCAGCACGCAGCAGCATATAGTGAGTGAGCTCTGGGGTATAATACGAGGTGTACTCAGGATCAGTACGGATAAGTATGTCATTGTTACAGGGCTGCAACAGCAGAAGATGAGTGAGTGCAGCTTGCGGTATAAAACAGATGTAGTAAATCACGGATCAGTACAGGATAGTATGTCATGCATGTCCCAGCTGGACTGCACCACAGCAGAAGAGATAGTGCTTGGATATTTCTGCTGTGAACTGCTGAGGGTGTGGTTTGTGGATTGTGTTATGAGCCCTGCACCCACTGGAGAAACCCAACCACCCAGGCCTGTCTCTCCTCCCCAGGAGGGAGAGTGGGTTCTGTGGGATGAAGCCTGTAAGGAGGAAAAAAGGAAAAGTCCCAGGGCTCCTGTCTCCCGGACCAGGCCGGCGGGACGGGAAGCGAGAATCCAGTGACCGGCCAAAACTGATGGCGGTGAGAAGATCTCCGGAGCCACAGACCGCAGCCGAATTTTGTGTGACTCGGCTGCCACCCACGACCCAGGGAGCCGAAGCAGAAGGTCTGGATCACAGAATATTAAGGCAAGTGGCAAGTAAACTCAGCCTGAGTGATCCCTTCCTGTGGAAAGCTGAGTGATGTGCGGGAAAGCGGTGGTTCAGCTGAAAGATGGTGTGCTCACGGCAGGTGTGCAAACAAAAGCATGGGTGATCTAAGGCAGGGGGGAGTCTGTTCCATTATGGCTCAGCGGATTGATGACACTCCGTGAGTAGAGGGAAGCTGGAAAAGCGTCTGAGGAGGGCTCAGGAGGAGATAAGGGAGACCGTGGCCCCTAGCGGGGGGTGGTGGCTACCGAGAAAGAAAAAAGTCTGATCTTTTAACACCATAGACCAGCCTAAAAGCGAGGTCACCGCTCTGGAAGCAAAAAGCGCTCATTCAATCGTGAGCAACCGCGGGTCAGTTTCGTTGAGAAATTAGAAACCGACGCCCGGTTGCGGTCGGTTGGATGAATGGCCAGGGCGAAGAAGCTGAGAAAAGTGAAGGGGGCTTCAGGTTTCAGGCGGATGATTGGCGATGATGAGGGGGATGAGGAAAGGACAGCGTTGTCGTTCTGGTGGCCTGACACACACCAGCATGGCCTCGCACGAAGGTGCCTGCACAGAGCAAGCGCATACCATCAGGCCTGCGGCTCTGCCAACTGGCGGAGGAAAGTGATGACAGCTGCAGGTGGGGCGCTAATGGCTCAGATCCGGTGCTTGAGTCCCCGTTCACCTCGAACTTTCCTTGGCGAAAGATTTGCCGGATGACGACCAAACCAAAAGAGGAGAGACGAGACCAAGAAGACCAAGGGTGCTCCGTCTTCATGAGGTGAATTGGCTGTTTCGTCCCTCCCTGTTCCCACGGGAGGCAGCAGTGTTCAGCATGTGTGTAGGCACCGTTGCCCAGCCAGCCGAATCTGCCAGTGACTCGGATGCCAGGGTGCGGGGAGATTGCAAAAAAACAAAGCACGTTCCATATGCGCAGAGCACCAGCTTGTTGTAGTAGCAAAGGATGGGCAGGGAAGGCATCGCGATAGCCAGGACAGTGAGGGCGGATCCAGAGGGTCCCGGTACTGTGCGTGCCCACCAGTGGGAGGGGGGGGGGGGTGTGGCCAGCTGAAGGGGCACAGAGTGGCGGTGGCTCATGGGGCCCTAAGCGTGTGCTTGCTCCGGGAGCAGCGCTGGCAGCGTGATGGGGCTGCTGGGGCTTGCTAGGCGGCGCCCTCCAAAATCCCGTGCAGCCTGCAGAGAAATCGCCGGAAAAGTGTTATTCTGGGATTGGTTGCATCAACTCTGAAGACATGAAAGGGGCAAAAAAAGTTGGAGTCTGTAAGGACAAGAGGCCTCTACCACCAATCGAGCAGAGCAGATGCTTCACACATATAAAAATGCTGGGGACAACAAGGGGTTAATGCAATGAGGCAGAGGGAACAAGTAAGATCGGGTTGTGGAGCTGCCCCTTCTCAGGCTGAATCACTATGGAGGTGGCTCTACCCCAGTGCCCAGTGAGCCGAGGCAACCCAGGTCCTCCTGGCCCAGCTGGTGTGAGTGATGATGCAAGGAAGCGAGCAGGGCAGTGAGTCTCTACATAGTGTGGTGAATGTGGGGGTGGTGAATGGTTGTGAGGGGGGTGATCCTGGTAAGAGGGCTGGACCATCTGCACCCCCAGTGGTGGGCCGCTCCCATAAGGAGCTATGCGGTGTCACCGCTGGGGCCAGTGGGGGTTAACTCCTGTCCTCCTGGCTCTGGGAACAGGTTTGCAAAGGCGTCTCTGGAGGCTCTAGGAGAGGGGGACAGCAATCACTGTAGAGGGAGAGAGGTGATATGTCCTTTGGACAGACAGGCATGGCCTGGCAGCTTCCAAGAGAAAAGGGGGGGGGAGGGACTGTATTGGTCTTTACCCACAACCGGGCCCGAGCTTCCCGTAGGAATGTGGTTCGTCTTCGTGGAGGGGCAGTGACGCATGGCCCACCCAGGTCAAGGGTGTGGTGGAGCTCCTCCTGAAGATGAACTTCAGGGTAGTGAATCTTGCCACTGATACATCCTTATGGTACTCTGGAGTTGATGTGTCAGCTTTGTCGGCCGGAGGGCTTCTTAGCTCTTTGGTCGAATTATGAGCTGGCAAAGAACGAGCCCGCATGGCGAGACTTTGCTGTTGCAGCAGTGTCTCCCAAAAACACAGCCCAGAAGGTGACCGTTTTGACCCGTAACGAGTCACTTTCTGCATGGACATCATGACTTGCTCAGTCGTTATGGTGAGGTTGTACAGGTACGACAGAGAAAAACCGTGTGAGAATTTGGCATTGGTCTGGAGCCTGGGACCTTCATATGAAGTTGAAGTGTTCAGGCGGCACAGTCGCCCACATTCCCTCTTCAGCCTTTCTGGCGGGAAGCATCCTGATTTTCTCCAGGGGCAGCCGAAGGTGTCACAGGTGCGGTGACCCCACACAACTTTAGCGCCAGCTGCAAGTGCAGAAGTGCATTTGTGTGTGGGCGGCTAGTACTCGCTGCATCTGTAAGGACATTAGGTGTAACCTGTGTGGTGAGCTCGGTCACCCTTCAGCCGTTTGTCCTCGCTCCCTTGCCAATGCGGTTGTGACCCAGTGGAGGAGAGCCAGGAGGTTGCTTCTGTGGGGAAGGTACCAGCAAGAGGTGGAGGAGCTGAGGGGCCGTGGAAGGAAAGCAAGAATAAGTCGCCTTCTCAGTGTGCGGCCTTGAAGCCAGCACAAAAGGGAGAGAACTGGGGAAGCCTCAGGTTGTGGGGTGACTTGGTCCTTCCTAGAGGTGGTCTGCTACTGAGGCCCTGAGGGATGATGAGTTGGATGAGGAGGTCAGGGGAGGCGGGATGGAAGAGCGAGAAAAGAAAGGTGCCATGTCCTCCATCCTCCCATTATGAGATAGGATGAGGATAACAGGATTTGGCTAGAATAAGCGCAAGCAGAAAAAGAAAAAGACGCGCGTATCTAAGGTCCTAGGAAGGGAAAACTTCCTCCTCTGGTTGGCTTTCCAACCGGTTCCTCACCCTCGATGAGATGCCTCCTCGGGAAAGAGAGGCTGAGGGTGGGGTTGATGGCGGCGGGTGGCGGCGGAGCAGCTGCAGGGGTCGACGAGTCTCTATCCTCTGGGGATGCGGGGGCCTCAGAGTGGGAGACTGACATCAGAGTCAGGAGAAAGGACGAAGTGAGAGGGTGGTCCGGGTGGGGTCCTTGGGGGCCAAAACAATATGGACACCACAATTTCATTAAAGAGAAGTTGCCCCAATTCTGATAGTACAAAAGAAAGGGGATCATCTCAGAGACGTAGAGGGAAGGGAATAGTAGAAAAAAGCCGTCTAACTCATCACTCATGATGGCGGGCCCACTCCGTTGACACTTGGCGTCCATGAATGTCGCCAGCATTAAGTCTGATGCGGCTAGATTTGCGGCCTTTGATTTTCTCGCCGTGTTGAAGCCGACATTATTTTTGCAGGAGACCAGGCTGCCAGATTTGGCGGCCGTGTTTTTAAGCTACGAGGGATGGAGACACGGGCCTTCCTATTGGTCTTGCGGCCGAAGCCGTAATAGCGGAGGGGGGCGGTCCTTTTTACCGCACCGGTAGAATGCCGACGAGTATTGAGTAGAAATGGGGAGGTGCCTGATCCTGGATGTCCTCAGAAGGGACAAGAACTTCGTCTTATTACAATCTATGGTCCCCAGTCAAGTGGGACAGGAAGTAGTGTTCTTTATGAGGATCAAGCCCTACCTTTTTAAGTCGGCAGGTGGTCTTTGGAGGGGACTTTCAATGCTGTCACGAGGTCCCAGGATAGGGGAGGTGTCCAGAGACAAGCTGACTTATGATAGCGTCGCTCTTAATAGCATAGCCAGGAGGCTCGCTGGTGGATGTCACATCCGGCCACCCCCAGGCCACGCGGGGTTCACTATTATAGGGGTAGCTGCAGGTCTAGAATAGACAGGTTTTATTTAAAGGAGGAAGCATCTCTTCAGCAGTGTCGTTGTTGAGGTGGAGTTCTCCGACCACTGTTTATTTTGTTTTCTCTGAATGTTACAGAGACCCCCGGATGGGAAGAGGGCTACTGGAAGCTCAATTCGTCTTCCTGGAGGAAGGAGCGGAGATCAGACATCCTTTGAGGACTTTCTTCAGAGCAGGTACCTTTGCTGGGCCTTGTAGCTGTAAGTCAGAGAGTGGTGGGAGATGCTCAAGAAAAGGGTGGCGAATTCTTCGCCGAGCTCTCGAGCCTCAGGAGCCTGGACAGGTACCGCCTGGATCAGGGCTGAGGAGGAAACTCGAGCATCTCATCTCGACTGGAGGAGTCGTGAGGACATCTCCAGAGTGAAATCCTTGCTGAAGAGGGTGTCAGTACGATAGACACGCACCATCTTGGTTTTTGAGAGGGATTACGGGAAAATACGCGCGCCGACCCTTACAGAAACTTAAGATGTCAGTGAATGGTAAAGTTGTCACGGACTGGTTGACAGTACGGGATCCTGAAAAGGTCCAGATCAGGGATTCTGGAGGTCGTCAAGATCCTTCTACTCGCACCTCTTGAGGCAGGAAGGATCTAGATCGGGTGTGATGTCGGCTTTCCTGCTGAAACGGTCTGGATCCAGGAGTAGACCCCTCTCTGAGTTGACCGAGATATCAGGGAAGAGGAGTCAGCCTGGCGATGTTGAAGGCTCGCCCTCAAGAAATCGCCGGGTCACGGATGGCTTAACATCGAGTTTTATAAGACCTTTAAGGACGCCTTGGTTCCCCGCTTGACTGGGTATTCAATGAGTGCTTTTCCTCGGGCACTCTGCCGAGTCAATGAGGAGGTGCCCTGATCATCCTCAAAGGGTAAGGACCGATCTCGTATTGAGAACTGCGTCCCATAGCGCTTCTCAATACGGACAGAAAGGTTTTGGCAAAGGTGCTGTTTAATCGGCTGGTGCAGTTTGCGCCCCGGCTCCTTTGGGGACCCATCACTGCTCTGTCCAGCGCAGTACAATTTAGTGCTGTGCGTGTGTCCGGAGGGGCAGTGAGAGCAGGGCAGGGCTGGTAACTGGAATGGGGTATTGCTGTCCTGGATCAGGCACAAAGCGTTTGATGGGGTAACCACGAGTACCCTCTGGTTGTCCTTCTGGAGGTATGGCCTGGCCGGGTGGGTTTGCAATTGGCTGAAGTTTTGTACGCAGGGGCAGAGAGTTTCCCGCTTGTAACGGTTTTGGATTGGCCGCTCTTTGAGGTGGGTTGGGTGTTCGCCAGGGTTGTCCTTGAGCCCACACTGTACGTGTTCGCGATTGACCCATTCCTTAGGAGGGTTGATCGGTGGCCGTTGGTGGGAGTCGGGATGGACCGGGCAGCACAGGAAGCCACTCTAAGGGTGGTAGCGTCCGCCGATGACGTCACGTTTTGTGTCTCTGAGAGGGGAGGCGAATGGGTGAGTCAGAGGTTGACCGCTACTCAGAGGTTCGGGTCCAAGATCAACCGGGATAGTGGTGAGAGTCTCTGGCTGGGAGAGGGGGATCAGGCTTTGATCTCCCGGACACTCTTCCAGGGGCCCAGGACTCTGCCAAAGTTCGGCATCGAATTGGCCAGGGGGATTACCCCATGCAACAAACTGGGACGGCAGGCTTAGATCGCCCGTCTCAGGGGAATAGACCAGTGGAAGGGTTGGTCTTTGACCCTCAGAGAAAGGGTTAATCTGATCAAACCTACTGCTCCATTGCTGAATATATCTGGGCAGGTGTGCATGTTGCAGAACCCCTCTGGACTCGGGTCTACAGTTGTTTCCCAGCTGTTATGGGGGGAGGATAGCGAACCTTATCAAGAGGGAGGTTACTTACCGCACGAGGAGACAAGGAGGGTTGTGTTATGGTCAACCCTGTGGTGTTTCTAGTGAAATACCTTTCTTAAGATCCAATCGCAACCTCTGGAAAGAGAGGGCCCTCCGTGGGTATACTCCCTTTTTTGCAAGGGGATGGTTAGTTTGCCTTCTCAGGAATGGGAGACGGAGGCAAGTGAAGGATCTCGTACACGCATGGGGCATCTTCCGGCTTACGCTACCCCGGTTCTGAAGGTGAGTCGGGTGGGGTCTGGGAAGTGGGAGATCAGGACCATGTCGGGAAACTCCTTGACAAGGGGTTGTTGGCCGTTTCCAGAAGCCTCTGGCCTCAGGGATTGCCCAAGTCGGGATCTGGGGTGGGTTAGTCTTTTGAATTCTATCAGGATCCCCTTGAAGTTTTGGGACTGACTTGGCGCTGCTTCCATGGAAAGCTGTGTGTGAGGGACAATTGAAGTGAGGAGTCTCTGAGGAAGGGTTGTCCCGGGAGGAGTGCGGTGGCCTGCTGGAGAGCATGGCCACTTCCTGCTTCAGTGCCCCTTAACACAGAGGTGTACAACGCGTGGGCGCTTCCATCCATTGGCCGGGTTGGCCGGTCTCCTTCTATGGCGAGTGGGCCGTATGGAGCATTCAGAGGCTGGGTGGCCGGGACCGCTGCACTTATTCTAGTTAGTCTAGTGGTCAGACCACACGTGGAACGCACGGTGTTTAGTTTCGACGCACGTAAAATCCTCCCGTGGATGAGGTGGTTAGGAACATTCTGGGTGACCTGGTGAAAGGTGCGCTCTCTGGAGTATGAGAGGCGGGCACGGGAGGGCCTCTCTCCTTTGGAGGGGGTTCTCCTTTAGTGTCCCTAGTCTGTCATCTCGCTCCTGGGTGGGGAAGCTGCACAGTAGATTTGTTTTGTATCTGAGCAGAAGTGATGTAGGGCTTGCAGGCCCGAACCTGGCTTTAGATGGTTTGTATTAGTTGTTCAAGTTTTATTTGTATTCTGTTTCTTTATGTCATGTTGTAATAAGTGTATATTGTATATATTGTATATAGTGGGGTTTGGGAACATAGTGTTAGGTTGGGAGGGGTGGGTGATGGTGGTGGGATTTTGGGATTATTGAACTGACCTTGACTCTAGACCCTGGGCACGGTCTGGGACTACTAACAGCAAACTTTGGAGTTAGACCAGTGTCTGGGGGAAGGGGAGGGTGGGCGAGGGATCTAGTTTAGGTAGGAAGTGTGTATTATGTGTTTGTTATTATATATATTTAAAAAAAAAAAAAAAAAATGGGTGTGGGATGTGATCTGTGTGGGGGTGGTCTGTTATGAGGGTGTTGGTGGGTTATGTAATATTATAGTTCATTTGTATTTGTGGTGTGGCTTGTTTATTGTTTATTGGTTGCTTGAGGATGTGCAATCGGTGGGTGGGGGTGGTTTTTGGTGTTTTTTACTTTTGGTGTGTTATTTTAAATTATTGTTTTTGACTAGGAGTGAATGTGGCTGGACCAGCAGTAAGACATTGTATATATTTTTATATTTGTATTCTTAGTTGGTTTGATTGTTTGTTTTTTTATTTTATATAAAAAAAGATCTACGGATGTAAATCAGGATCCTACAGATAAGTAATGTCTGTATGTACAGTGACTGCACCAGCAGCAGAATAGTGAGTGCAGCTCTGGAGGATATACAGGATGTAACTCAGGATCAGTACCAGGATAAGTAATGTCATGTATGTTCACGTGACTGCACCAGCATAGAAATGTGAGTGCAGCTCTGGAGTATAATACAGGATTAACTCAGGATCAGTACAGATAAGTATGTCATGTATGTACAGTGATGCACCAGCAGCAGAATAGTGAGTGCAGTTCTGGTGTATATACAGGATGTAACTCGGATCAGACAGGATAAGTAATGTCATGTATGTACACAGTGACTGCACACCAGCAATAGTGAGTGTGGCTCATTCTGTGAGCATGCTGACGGGTGTGGTGTTGCTGCTGAGCTCCTGCACCCACTGGTGGAAGACCAATCCACAGGCTGTCTCTCTCTCCAGGGAGGGAGTGGGTTTTCTGGGATGAGTGAACCAGCAAATCCCAGGCTTCTAGCTCTTGGAACAGGCCGGGGGGGCATGAAAAGCCAGATTACCGGCCAACATGGAGGGGGTGAGAAGATCTGCCCGAACCCAAGGACGCAGCGATGTGACTCCGGCTGCCACCCCCAAGACCACAGGAAGCCGCAAGGTCTCCGGAACACAGAGATCAAGGCAAGTAACATCAGCCTGAGCTGCTCCTGGCAAGCTGAGTGACTGTGCGGAAAAGTTGGGGGGTTCAGCTGAAGCTGGGTGACTCGGAGCGTGTGCAAAAGCATGGGGACTTAAAGGCCGGGGTCTGGAATCTATGGCTCCGGATTGCTGAGCACCTCCGTGAGACGCGGAGATGGCAAGGCGATGATGAATAGGTCCAGGAGGAGATAAGGGAGACTTGGCCCTAGCGGGGTGGCTACACAGCAGAAAAGTCTGATTTCAACACCATTACCACGTTTAACTTTAGACCACAAAAAAGATTCTTTTGCAAAAGTGTTAATCGTTCACAAAAACAATCAACGGACATTAGGATAAGTACTTCACCCCTCTCGGTTGTATGCCGTAGTTTTATGGAAAGTCCCACTCAATCTTCCATGGCTTCAAGTAAAAGACGGAGCTACATAGTGTTAAAAAGTTTGTTCTTCTTAACACCATTGACAGACTTAAAGCCGAGGTCACCGCTCTGCATGAAAAACGACGGTTGATCGGGAGCACAGCGGTCCGTTTCAGGGAAAAGTTGGAGAACGACGCTAGATTGATGACATGCGCCAGGAGCAGCTGGAAAGCTGAAGGGGCTTCAGATCCAGGCGGATGATGGCGATGGCGATGATGAGGAGGATGAGGAAGAACTGCCGTCGTACTGGTGGCCTACCAACACCAGCAGGCCTCGCACGACAGGCTGCCTGCGGAGCAGCGCCATTACCATCAGGCTGCGGCTCGCCAACCTGGAGGAGGAAAGTGATGACAGCGGCCAGGGGGGGGGGGGGCTAAGGCTCAGATACGTCAGCTAGCGTCCCAGTTCACCTCCTAACTTCTCCATCGGCGATGATATGCCAGATGACGAACCTAAGAGAAAGAAGAGAGCCAGGAAGACCAAGGGTCTCCAGAGTTGGAATCTGGTGTTTCGTCCCCTCCGTTACCCAGCCACAGCACGAATCCTGCAGTGGACTCGGTGCCAGGGTGCAGGGAGATTGCAAAGCCACGTCACTCATGGCAGAGCACCAGTCTTGTTTGTAGTAGCAGGATGGTGCAGGGAAGGCATCGCCGAAAGGCCGGACAGGAGGGCGATTCCAGCAGGTCGGTACTGTGCGCTGCCCCAGTGGGAGGGGGGGGGTTTGCCCAGTGCCAGGGGCAGTGGCGGTGGTCCTGTGGCCCCTAGCGCTGTGGCTGCATTCGACTCCGGTGGGGCAGCGGCAGTGTGATGGGCTGCTGGGGCGTGTGTGCGGCGCCTCCCAGCGTCCTGTGCAGCCTGTGGGAAAGGGCGCAGGAAAAGTTTTTATTTTGTATCGGGGCATCTGACCCTGGAGATGACCATAAGAGACTGTCCGGAGTCAATAAGGAACACGAGGCCTCTTTCATCCAGCGAGCAGCGATGTCAAACCTTAGAAAAACTGCGGACAACAAGGGGTTAATGCCATGAGAGGCAGGGCACAAGTAAGATCGGGGATGGAGCTGCCTCTCTAGGTGTACAGCTATGGAGGTGGCTCTACCTCAGTGCCAGTGACGCCGAGGCAACCCAGGTCCTCCTGGCCCAGCTGGTGTGAGTGAGCAAGGAAGCGAGCAGTAATGTACATAGTGTGGTGAATGTGGGTGGTGAATGGTGTGATGGGGGGATCCTGTAGAGTGTGGTCATCTGCACCCCCAGTGGGGCCGCCCCCACCCATAAGGAGCTATGCGAGTGTCACCGCTGGGACAAGTGGGGTTAAAACTCTGGTCTCTGGCTTGGGAATAGCGTTTGCAAAGGCGTCTTCTGGAGCTCTCCGAGAGGGGGAAAAGTCAATCACTGTGGGGAAAAGAGAGGTTGATCTGTCCTTCTGACAGACAGGCATGGCCTGCAGCTTCCAAGAGAAAGGGGGGGAGGACTGTATGGTCTTACCCACAACCGGGCGGAGTGCCCGTAGGAATGTTGGTTTGTCTTCGCTGGAGGGCAGGACGCATGCCCACCAGGTCAAGGGGTGGAGCTCCTTGAAGATGAACTTCAGGGCTAGTGAATACTTTGCCCTGTACATCCTTATGGTTACTCCGGGAGTTCGATGTCAGCTTGTTCGGCGGAGGGCTTAGAAGCTCTTCTGTCGAATTATGAGCTGGCAAGAACGAGCCGCATGGCGAGAATTTGCTGTGGCAAGCAGTGCTCCAAAACACAGTCACGAAGGGGTGACCGTTTTGCGTAACGAGTCACTTTCTTGCATGGACATCATGGCTTGCTCAGTCGTTATGGTGAGGTTGTAAAGGTACCTCAGAAAAACCGCAATGAATTGGCATTTGGTCTGGGGGCCTGGACCTTCATGATGAAGTTGAAGTGTTCAGGCGCAAGTCGCCCACATTCCTTCTTCAGCCTTTCTTGGAAGGGACAGAATCCTGATTTTCACCCAGGGGCAGCCGAAGGTGTTCAAGGTGCGTGGACCCCGCACTTTAGCGCCAGCTTCCAGTGCAGAAGTGCGCTTTGTGTGGTGGGGTAGGTCATCTCGCTGCATCCTGTAAGGACATTAGGTGTAACCTGTGGTGGGAGCTCGTCACACCTTTCAGCCGTTCCTCGCTCCTTGCCAATGCGGTTGTGACCCCAGTGGAGGAGAGCCAGGAGGTTGGCTTTGCTGGGGAAGTTACCCGCCGAGGTGGAGGAGCGAGGGGCCTGTGAAGAAAAGTAAGAAAAGTCACCTTCTCAGTTGAGGCGGCTTGAAGCCCAGCAAAAAGGAAGAGAACTGGGGAAGCCTCAGGTTGCTGGGGTGACCTTGTTCCTTCTCAGAGGCTGGTCTTGCTATGAGGCCCTGGGGTGATGAGTTGGATGGGGAGGTCAGAGGATGGAGCGCGAGAAGGTGCCATGTCCTACACGTACTCCCTCTTATGAGGAGTATGGATGAGGATAACAGGATTTGGCTAGAAAATAAGGCAAGCAGAAAAAGAAAAACGCGGCGTATCTAAGGTACTAAGGAAGGGAAAATCCTCCCTCTGGTTGAGCTTTCCAACCAGTTCCTCACCCTCGAGAGATCGCCCTCGGGAGAGAGGGCTGAGGGTGGGTTCTGGAGGTGGCGGCGGAGCCGCCTGCAGGGGGCGGCGAGTCTCTATCCTTGGGGATGCTGGGTCCGCAGTGTGGAGAGGACTCAGAGTCAGGAGACAGGACGGGAGAGGGTGGTCCGGGTGGGTCCTTGGGGCCAGTATAACATGGACACCTCAATTTCGTAAAAGAAAGTTGGCCCCAATTCTGAAGGAAAAAGGGAAAAGGATCATCCTCAGAGGACACAGTAGAGGGAAGGAGGTATAAGAAAAAAGCCGTCTAAACTCCACACTCATGATGGCGGCACACACTCCGTTGACGCTGGTGTCCATTAATGTCGCCAGCATTAAGTCTGATGCGGCTAGATTTGCGGCCTTTGATTTTCCGGCCGTGTTGAAGCCGACATTTTATTTTGCAGGAGACCAGGCTGCCAGATTTGGCGGCCGTGTTAAAGCTAAAGGGAATGGAGACACGGGCCTTCATTGGTCTCTGGGCGAGCCTGTTATAGGGATAGTGGCGGTCCTTTTTACCGCACGGGAGTAAATCGCGACGAGTTATAAGTTAGAGAAATGGGGAGGTGCCTGATCCTGGAATGTCCTCATGAAGGGACAAGAACTTCGCCTAATTAACATCTATGGTCCCCCGTCCAAGTGGACAGGAAGTGTCTCGTTGAGGATCAAGCCATACCTTTTTACAAGTCGGGCAGGTGGTCTTGGAGGGGACTTCAATGCTGTCACGAGTCCAGGATAGGGGAGGTTCCAGAGACAGCGACTTATGATGCGTCGCTCTTAATAGCATAGCCAGTGAGGCTGCCTGGTGGAGCCACCTCCGGCACACCCAGGCCACACGGGTTCACCATTATAGGGGTAGCTGCAGGTCTAGAATAGACAGGTTTTATTTAAAGGAGGAAGGCATCTTTTCAGCAGGTCCATTGTTGAGGTGGAGTTCTCCGACACTGTTAATTTTGTTTTCTTGCAATGTTACAGAGACCCCCGGATGGGAGAGGGCTACTGGAAGCTCAATTGTCTCTCTGGAAGAAGCGGGAGATCAACAATCCTTTGAGGACTTTCTTCAGACCAGGTACCATTGCTGGGCCTTGTAGCAGTAAGTCAGAGTGGTGGGAGATGCTCAAGAAAAGGGTGGCGAGATTCTTCGCAGCTCTGAGCCTCAGGAGCCTGGACAGGTACCGCCTGTTATGGCACTGAGAGGAGGAAACTCGAGGATCTCGTCTCGACTGGAGGTGTCGTGACGGACATCTCCAGAGTGAAATCCTTGCGAAGAGGTGTCAGTACGATAGACACGCATCTTTGGTTTTTGAGAGGATTACGGGAAAATACCGTCGCCCGGCCTTACAGAAACTGCAAGAGTCAGATGAATGGTAAAGTTGTCACACGGGACTGGTGAGAAGTAAGGGATCCCTGAAAAGGTCCAGATCAGGGATTCTGGAGGTCGTCAGATCTTCTACTCACACCTCTTGGGCAGGAAGGATCTAGATCGGGATGTGATGTGGCTTTCCTGGCTGAAAATGTCCTGAGCCAGGAGTAGACCCCTCTCTTTATGTTTTGACAGAGATGATCACGGGAAGAGGAAGTCAGCCGGGCGATTGAAGGGCTCGCCCTCAAGAAATCGCGGGCGGATGGTCTTAACATCCGAGTTTTATAAGACCTTTAAGGACGCCTTGGTTCCCTCTTGACTGAGGTATTCAATGAGGGTCTTCTCGGGCGTCCTGCCGAAGTCAATGGGAGGTCTGCCCTGATCATCCTGGCAAGGGTAGGACCGATCTCGTATTGAGAACTGGCGTCCCATAGCGCCTTCTACTACGGACAGAAAGGTTTTGGCAAGGTGCTGTTGTTTAATGGCTGGTGCAGTTTGCACCCCGGCTCTGTTCGGGGACCAGCACTGCTCTGTTCCAGGCCGCAGTACATTTAGTGCTGTGCTTTTGTCCGGAGGCAGTGGAACAGGGCAGGGCTGTAACTGGAAGGGGATTCGCTGTCCTTGGATCAGGCAAAAGCGTTTGATAGGGTTAACCACGGTACCTCTGGTCTTCTGCCTTCTGAGGTCTGGCCTGCCGGGTGGGTTTGCTCATTGGCCTGAAGTTTGTACGCAGGGGCAGAGAGTTCCCGCTTGTGAACGGTTGGATTGGCCGCTCTTTGAGGTTTTGGGTCTGGGTTAGCCAGGGTTGTCCTCTGAGCCCACTTTTATACGGTGTGCGATTGACCCATTCCTTAGGAGGGTTGATCGTGGCGTGGGGAGTCGGGATGGATCGGCAGCACCGGAAGCCACTCTTAGAGTGGTGCGTATGCCGATGATGTCACCTTTTGTGTCTCGGAGGGAGGCGCATGGGTGATGCCAGAGGTTGACTGCTACTCAGAGGCTTCTGGGTCCAAGATCAACCGGGATAAGTGTGGAGTCTTGGCTGGGAGTAGGGGTGATCCAGGCTTGATCTCACGGACATCTTCCAGGGCCCCAGGACTCCGCCAAAGTTCTCGGCATCGAATTTGGCCAGGGGGATTACCCCATGCAAAACTGGGACGGCAGGCTTAAGATCGCCGCTCGAGGGTGGACCAGTGGAATGGTTGGTTTTTGACCCTCAGAGAAGGGTTAAACTGATTAAAACTTACCTGCTCCCGTTGCTGATTTATTCTGGGCAGTGTGTTGCATGTTGCCCAGGACCCCTCTGGACTCGGGTCACAGTCTGTTCTTCCAGCTGTTATGGGGGAATAGCTGAACCTAATCAAGAGGGAGGTTACACCGCACGAGGAGACAAGGAGGGTTGTGTATGGTCAACCTGTGTGTTCCTAGTGAAATACACTTTCTTAAATCAAAGTAGCAAACCTCTGGAAAGAGAGGGCTCTCTGTGGGTATACTCCTGCAGGGGATGGTTTGGCCTTTCTTCCAGGAATGGGAGACAGGAGACAAGTGAAGGATCTCCCGTACAAGCATGGGCATCTTCCGGCTACGCTACGGTTTCTGAGGTGATTCGCGGTGGGGTGGGAAGTGGGAGATCAGGCCAGTCGAGGAAGAGAATCCTGACAAAAGGGTTCTTTTGTGACCCATTTCCAGAGGCTCTGGCCTCAGGGATGCCCAAGTCGGGATTGGGGGTGGTTTGAGTTATTGATTCCATCAGGATCCCCTTGAAGTTTGGGACGTGACTTGGCGCTGCTTTCATGGAAAGCTGTGGTGAGGGACAATCTGAAGTGTAGGAGCTCTGAGGAAAGGGTTGTCCCGGAGGAGTGCGGTGGGCCTGCTGGAGGCATGGACACTTCCTGCTTCAGTCCCTTTAACAAGAGGTGTACAAACGGGTGGGCGCTTCCATCCATTGGCCCGGGTTGGCGGTCTCTCCTATGCGGGCGGAGTGGGCCTATGGAGCATCAGAGGCCTGGGTGGCCGGGACGCTGCACGTTATTCCTAGTCTTCTATAGTGTCAGGTACCACAAGTGGAACTCACAGTGTTTAGTGTGACGCAGCTAAATCCTCCCGGTGGATGAGGTGGTCAGGAAAATTCTGGGTGACTGGTGAGGTCGCTCTCGGAGTATGAGAGGCTGGGCACGGGGAGGGCCTCTTCCTTTGGAGGGGGTCTTCCTTTAGTGTCCCTTAGCCTGTCCTCTCCTCTCTGTGTGGGGTAGCTGCACGGTAGATTTTTGTTTTGTGTTTGGGCTGATGTAGTGATGTGGGGCTTGCAGGGGCGAACCTGGGCTTTATGTGGTTTTGATTGATGTTGTTGAGATTTTATTTGTATTTTTCTTATGTTGTGTTGTAAATACTCTAATTTGTATTATGTATATGTGGGTTTGGGACAATAGTGTTAGGTTGGGAGGGGGGTGATGGTGGTGGGATTTACGAACGATTTGGACTCTATACCCGGGCATGGTCTGGACTACTTAACGCAAACTTTGAAGTTAGACCAGTGTCTGGGGGGAAGGGGAGGGTGCGGCGAGGGATTTAGTTTAGTGTAGTGTTGTGTGTATTGTTATTATATATTTAAAAAAAAAAAATGGGTGTGGGATGTGATGGTGTGGGTGGTTTGTTATTAGAGGGTGTGGGGTGGTTTATTACTATTTATATCATTTAGTGTTTGTTTGTGGCGTGTGGCTTGTCTATTGTTTATTGGTTTGGTTTAGGTTGTTGATAATCGTTGTGTGGTGGTTGTGTAGATTTGGTGTTCATTCATTTCGTGTATTTTAGTTATTGTTTTTGCTAGGGGAATGGGGCTGGACCAGCAGGTAAGATATTGTATATAGCTGTATTATTATGTTTTGTTTGTTTATTTTATGTTTTTACTTTTATTAAAATAAAAAGATCTACAAGATGTAACCTCAGGATCAGTACAGGATAAGTAATGTCATGTATGTACACAGTGACTGCACCAGCAGAATAGTGAGTGTAGCTCTGGAGTATAATACAGGATGTAACTCAGGATCAGTAGAGGATAAGTAATTTCATGTATGGTTATCACAGTGACTGCACCAGCAGCAGAATAGTGAGTGCAGCTCTGGAGTATAATACAGGATGTAACTCAGGATCAGTACAGGATAAGTAATGTCATGTATGTACACAGTGACTGCACCAGTAGCAGAATAGTGAGTGCAGCTCTGGAGTATAACACAGGATGTAACTCAGGATCAGTACAGGATAAGTAATGTATGTACACAGTGACTGCACCAGCAGCAGAATAGTGAGTGCAGCTCTGGAGTATAATACAGGATGTAACTCAGGATCAGTACAGGATAAGTAATGTCATGTATGTACACAGTGACTGCACCACAGCAATCTAGTGAGGCAGCTCTGGTGTGCCTTCGGTGTACCGCCCCGTCCTCGTCTCCGTCTTTATCTGTCTGTTTGCTGTTAGAGGCGGTTGCTGCTGGCTGCTGGCTCCTGAGCTCAGGGTCAAAACCACCTCCACCTTGGGGCCTGCTCCTCTCCTCTTCCAGAGGGGTGTTTCAGGCATGAGCCAGGGCGCAAGTCCCGAGGCTCCCTGCTGTCTCCGTCCCGGTCTAGGCCGGCGTGAGGGCAGGGTAGCCAGGACCTCCAGCGCTGCGGAAGTCCTTGGGGGTAAGAGATCTTGCAAGAACAGCAGCAATGCTCTCCAATACCCCGCAGGCCAGCTAAGGCGTGTCAAAAGCACCAAAACCCCTGAAATCTGGATTACCGTCGGGAAAGCGGGGGTACGCACGGAAAAGCTATGGATAGACTGCCGGGAAGCGTGAGTGCTCAGTGGGAGTGAGGCCTGTACTCTCAGTGCAAGGGCTGCTTGTGGGAATGCCTGAGGACCTCCGGGAGTCTATTTCCCCTATGCCCTCCGGGCTCTGGGCCACCTCTCGAGTACGAATAAATCCAAGCAAGACGTGAGGAGACTTGCGTTGAGTGAGCTCAGTGCGGTCCCAGTCCAGGGCAACTCTTGCCCCAAAGAGGAGTTAAGGTGCGCAGATTATGGCAGAGAGTTTCATGCTCCAGACGTGACAATCCAGTCCCTTGGAGGAGAGGAAGGCTTATACCTGCTGAGGGCAGCGATCTCCATTCAAGAAAAGGTCCTTAATGATGAGAGATTCCGGAGATGGTGGAGGACGGAGAAGCAGAGGCGGCTGATGGGGCTTCAGCCAGAGAGTCGACGGAGGAGGAAAGTCCGGTACCTGTACAGTGGGCCCCCGCTGCAAGCGCTATGTCCTCTGGCCTGCGGTTCTGCGGCCCGGGTGAGGATAGTGACAGCCCCAGGGAGGGGGCCGCGATGTGAGGAGATTCACCACTCGAGTTCCCCCTGTGCACCTCCAGGACTTTACCTTGTGGAGGACGATCGCGAGGCATCATCGGGGGGCAGCAAGACCACGAAAGAGAAGACCAAATCCGTGGAATTGGTGAGTCTAGTTTACTAACAGCCCCCTCTCCCCGCGGAAAACCCGAGTCGACCGCAGGGTCCGCTCACTGTGCGAAGCCCCGTTACCTCCGCGCCAGCACGGGTCCTGCGTGGACTCAGTTGCCAGGGAGCGGGGAGATTACAGGTGTGACATCTGAGTGGCGATGGCTTCCGTCTCTGTTTGTTGTACAGTGGGGAGCAAGGGGAGACATCGGCCGCAAGGCCGACAGTAAGGCGGCTCGCATGGCATAGCTCGAATCCAGTGCTGTTGCGTCCCCCGCAGTGGGAGGGGGGGGAGAGCCCGCACGGTGGCTGCTTTCCGGTGCCTCGGGCGCTCTTCCAATGCTGTTGGCCCGCTGATCACTTGGTTATGGGCGGCGGCAGCGTGGATGGGTTGCTGAGGCCTTAGGGCTCCGGAACCTCCCAAACCTAAAGTCCGTTTTTCGTAGGAGTGTGGAGATATCTGCAGAAAGTTCTGAGGAAGGTGGGGATCAGGGCGCCTCCAGGAGCCGGCCAAGATCAGTCGGCGCTTCTTACCTCCCCTAAAAAAAGTAAAATCAACATCTCTTACCGATGATGCGGAGGGCAACAAGTGTTGACACAAGTTGGGGTCCCTCTGGGGCGATGCGCTGTGGGGGGGACCCCCTGCCCTGTTCCTGAATATCGGAGGTGGTCCATGTCCCCTAGGTTGGTGTGCTGGTCCAGCCATGTGAATGGTGTCAGTAATGGTTTGTGGGTGATATGTGAATGGTGTGGAGTGTGGAGAATCGTTTCGCGCTTTGGGGGTGAGTGATGGAGTGACTGGTGTGTGTGGGGTGGCGCGTGCTGAGGGGGTAGTGTTAATGTGGTGGTGCAGGGTTGGATCCGGTTGCTCCCGCCAGTGGCTGTCGGCCCTATTAAGAGCTAATGTGCCCGTGTCGCTGCTGGGGGACGGTAGGGTTCCATCCATCAATCTGCGTCTCTGGGCTCTGGGGACTGCGTTTGTTTTGCAACGGCGCCTCCTTCAGGCCTGTGAACAGAGGAGAAGGAAGATCAATGTAGGCGGGGTCAGGAGGGTTTGGATTTGTCGTTTTGATAGAGAGGCACGGCGTGTCTGCCTTCCGAGAGCAAGAGGCCGGTATACATCACGGGGCGCGCTGTTTTTCCCGACACCGGGCCGGGTGCTTAACCTAGGATGTGGTTCCGTCTTCGTTGGCTTGCTATTGATGTGTGGTCCCTCCCCCCTCGGGCCACGGGTTAGTTGAGCTGCTGCTTGAAGATGGACTTCAAGGCGCTGACACCTTTGCCTTGTGATCCATCCCTATGGTACATCTTAGTTTGTTATCAGGCTTTGTTCCGGCCGGAGGGGCCTTTTGGAGCTCTTTCGTGGTCCATCCTATGAGCTATATAACAATGAAGCCCGGAGTGGCGTGGACTTTTGGCTTGTGCAAGCAGTGTCCGCGGCCAGAGATGCGAAACTCAGAAAGTTGACCGTCTTACCCTTACCGAATCACGTATCTTGCCTTTGACATCATGACCGATGAATCGTTATTGAGTAGGTTAACTGGGAGTACCAGAGAAAAACCGTGAGATTTGGATTGGTGCCTGGAGCCCTGGACCTTCATATGGAAGTTGAGTGGTTAAGCGGCAGCTCGCGCCACATCCCTTCATATCACTTCCTAGGAGCGGGATCGATCTGATTTTCTACCTGGGCAGCCCTAAGCGTCTTCGTGCGTTACCCCACACTTTAGGCCACTCAGCCAGTGCAGAATGTGCGTTTGTGTGTGGGTCTAGGCCTATCCGCTGCATCCTGTAGAGGACAATTAGGTGTAACCTGTGTGGTGGATGCTTCGGTCACCCCTCAGCTTTTCCTCTTTGTCCTTTCGCTCAATGCAGGCTCATGACCCACGAGTGAGGAGGCCAGAGGTGATTCTGCTGGGAGGAAGGTACAGCAAGAGGGGAGAAGCGTGAGGGGCAGCGGAAGAACACAGGAAAGTCCGCCTCCCGCTTAGCGCGGCTTGATGGCGCAGCAACAAGATGGAGAGACTGGGGAGCTCGGGTGTGGCAGGGTGACCCTGGTGTGGCCTACTCCTGCCACCTGTGGCTTTGTCTGCCACCAGTGGGCCTAGGTGTGTTGGATGAGGAGTCAGGGGATGCGAGAGGAGTAAGTTGGTCCGCATTCCTCACACTCCTCCCATTATGAAGTAGCGGGAGGATAATCAGGATTTGGCTATAGAAAAAGCGCAATGAATCGGCGCAAATAAGAGATACAGGGCTAAGAAGGGAGTAAACTTCCTCCCTTGGACTAATGTACCCAACGGAATTCACTCGACCCCATAGCCGCGCTCCTCAAAGAATTGGCTGATGGGTCTCCTGCCGAGGTGCTGAGCGTGAGGCAGTGGCGGAGGAGCCTGCAGGGGTGTGCCGAAGTCTCTCTCCCTGGGGATGCGGGTCCTCAGGGAGGAGACTGGACGCCAGAGTCGGAGACAGGACGATGAGAGGGGGTCCGGTCGCTGGCCAGGTCGGGAATAAAATGGACACTCACAATATTCTAAAGAAGAGTTGTTTCGTTATTCCCAGATGTGAGAAGGGAGGGTAAAAAGAACCGTTCCAACTCAATCACTCATGATGGCGGCACACTCCGGTTGACGCTGGTGTCCATTAATGTCGCCAGCATTAAGTCTGATGCGGCTAGATTGCGGCCTTTGATTTTTCTCTGGCCGTTGAAGCCGACATTTTTTTGCAGGAGACCAGGCTGCCAGATTTGGCGGCCTGTTAAAGTAACTAAGAGGAATGGAGACACGGGCCTCCTATTGGTCTCTTGCGGCCGAGCGTATAGCGGAGCGGCGGTCCTTTTTACCCACCGGTGAAATGCCGCGACGAGTTATTGAGTTGAAATGGGGAGGTGCCTATCCTGGTCCTCATGAAGGGACAAGAACTTCGCCTAATTAACATCATGGTCCCCCCAGTCCAAGTGGGACAGGAAGTGTCTCTTTATAGGATCAAGCCCTACCTTTTTACAAGTCGGCAGGTGGTCTTTGGAGGGGACTTCAATGCTGTCACGAGTCCCAGGATAGGGGAGGTTCCAGAGACAAGCTGACTTATGATAGCGTCGCTCTTATAGCATAGCCAGTGAGGCTCGCCTGGTGGATGTCCACATCCGCACACCCCAGGCCACCGGGTTCACCTATTATAGGGGTAGCTGCAGGTCTAGTAGTGACAGGTTTTATTTAAAGGAGGAAGCCATCTCTTCAGCAGTGTCCTTGTTGAGGTGGAGTTCTCCGACCACTGTTAATTTTGTTTTCTCTGAGTTTACAGAGACCCCCCCGGATGGGAAGAGGGCTACTGGAAGCTCAATTCGTCTCTCTGGAGAAAGCGGAGACAGACAATCCTTTGAGGACTTTCTTCAGAGCCAGGTACCATTGCTGGGCCTTTGTAGCATGTAGTCAGAGTGGTGGGAGATGCTCAAGAAAAGGGTGGCGAGATTCTTCCGCCAGCTTCTCGAGCCTCAGGAGCCTGGACAGTACCGCCTGTATCAGGGCCTGAGGAGGAAACTCGAGCATCTCGTCTCGACTGGAGTAGTCGGAGGACATCTCCAGAGTGAAATCCTTGCTGAAGAGTGTCATGACGATAGACACGCATCTTTGGTTTTTGAGGAGGGATTACGGGAATACACGCTCTCGCCCACCCTTACAGAAACTGCAAGATGTCAGTGAATGGTAAAGTTGTCACAGGACTGGTTGACAGTACGGATCCCTGAAAAGGTCCAGATCAGGGATTCTGGAGGTCGTCAATCCTTCACTCTACTCACACACTCTTGGGCAGGAAGATCTAGATCGGGATGTGATGTCGGCTTTCCTGGCTAACTGTCCGTGACCAGGAGTAGAACCCCTCTCTTTTTTTTTGACAGAGATATCGGGAAGAGGAATTCAGCCGCGTTGAAGGCTCGCCCTCAAGAAATCGCCGGGCCGGGATGGCTTAACCATCTGAGTTTTATAAGACCTTTAAGGACGCCTTGGTTCCCCTCTTGACTGGGTATTCATTGAGGTCTTTCCTCGGGCGTCTCTGCCGAAGTCAATGAGGAGGTCTGCCCTGATCATCCTGTCAAGGGTAGACGCGATCTCGTTTGAGACTGGGCGCCATAGCGCTTCTCATACGGACAGAAAGGTTTTGGCAAAGGTGCTGTTTAATCGGCTGGTGCATTTGTTGCCCCGCGTGCCTTTCGGGACCCACACTGCTCTGTTCCAGGCCCATTACATTTATTGCTGTGCTTTGTGTCCGGGAGGCAGTGGACAGGGCAGGGCGGTAACTGGAAGGGTATTCGCTGTCCTTGGATCAGGCAAAAGCGTTTGATCGGGTTAACCACAGTACCTCTGGTCTGTCTTCTGGGTATGGTGCCGGCGGGTGGTGTTTGCATTGGCTGAAGTTTTGTACGCAGGGCAGAGAGTTTCCCGCTGTGAACGGTTGGATTGGCCGCTCTTTGAGTGGGTCTGGTGTTCGCCAGGGTTGTCCTCTGAGCCCACTTTTATATACGTGTTCGCGATTGACCCATTCCTTAGGAGGTGTTGATCGTGGGCCGTTGGTGGGAGTCGGGATGGATCGGGCGCACACCGGAAGCCACTCTTAAGGGTGGTAGCGTATGCGGATGATGTCACACGTTTTCGTGTCCTCGAGGGGAGCGCATGGGTGATGCGAGGTGACTGCTACTCGAGGCTTCTGGTCCAAGATCAACCGGGATAGTGTGAGAGTCTCTGGCTGGGAGAGGGGGATCCAGGCTTTGATCTCCCGACGACACTCTTCCAGGCCCCCAGGACTCGGCCAAAGTTCTCGCATCGAATTGGCCAGGGGGATTACCCCATGCAAACTGGACGGCAGGCTTAGAGCGCCGCTCAGAGGTGGACCAGTGGAAGGGTTGGTTTTGACCCTCAGAGAAAGGGTTAACTGATCAAAACTTACTGCTCCGTCTGCATTTATTCTGGGCAGTGTGTGCTTGTTGCCAGACCCCCCTCTGGACTCGGGTCTACAGTCTGTTCTTCCAGCTGTTTATGGGGGAATAGGCTGAACCTAATCAAAGGGAGGTTACTACCGCACGAGGAGACAAGAGGGTTGTGTATGGTCAACCCTGTGTGTTCTAGTGAATACCTTTCTTAAGATCAATGTGCAAACCTCTGGAAAGAGAGGGCTCCTCGTGGGTATACTGCGAGTGTCTTGCTACTCGGAGGGCTCGCACCCGGGGGGATGAGATGGTTTGCGCTCCTTCTTTCCCAGGATGGAGACAGGAGCAGTGAATTCCGTACACACTGGGCATCTTCCGGCTACGCTACCACGCGGTTCTGAGTGAGCGGGGGTCTGGGAATGTGGGAGATCAGGACCATTCGAGAAATCTCCTGAAAAGGGTTCTGTTGACCCATTTCCGAAGCCTCTGGTCCCTCAGGGTTGCCCAAGTCGGGATCTGGGGTGGGTTTGAGTTATTGATTCATCAGATCCCCTTAAGTTTGGGACGTGACTTGCGCTGCTTCCATGGAAAGCTGTGTGTGAGGACAATCTGAAGTGAGGAGCTCTGAGGAAGGGTTGTCCCGGGAGGAGTGCGGTGCCTGCTGGAGAGCATGGACCTACTTCCTGCTTCAGTCCCCTTTAACACAGAGGTGTACAACGGGTGGGGCCTTCCATCCATTGGCCCGGGTTGGCCGGTTCTCCTATGCGGAGTGGGCTATGGAGCATTCAGAGGCTGGTGGCCGGGACCGCTGCACTTTTTTCTAGTCAGTCTAGTGGTCAGGTACCACAGTGAGACCACGGTGTTAGTTTCGACGCAGCGTAAAATCCTCCCGGTGGATGAGGTGTTAGACATTCGGGTGACCTGGAAGGTGCGCTCTCTGAGTATGAGGGCTGGGCACGGGGAGGGCCTCTCTCCTTTGGAGGGGGTTCTCCTTTAGTGTCCCTTAGCTGTCATCTCCCTCCTGGTGTGGGCTAGCTGACACGTGATTTTTGTTTTGTGTTCTGCAGAGTGATGTGTGGGCTTGCAGGCCCGAACCTGGGCTTATGTTGGTTTGTGATGATGTTGTTAGATTTTTTGTATTCTGTTTCTTCTGTTATGTTGTAATAGCTGTATATTATGTATATATTGTATATGTGGGGTTTGGGACATAGTGTTAGGTTGGGAGGGGGGGTGATGTGGTGGAGTTATGAACTTTACCTCTAGGGACCGGTCTGGACTACTTAAGGCAAACTTTGGACGTTAACCCGTGTCTGGGGGGAAGGGGAGGGTTGCGGGCGAGGGATTTTAGTTTAGTGTAGTGTTTGTGGTTTTGTGTATTATATATCTTAAAAAAAAAAAAAGGTGTGGGATGTGATCTGTGTGGGGTGTTTGTTATAGAGGGTGTGGGGTGTTGTTTATGTATATTTTATGTTCATTTATGGTTTTATGTTGTGGTGTGGCTTTTTGTTTATTGGTTTGGTTAGGATGTAATAATCGGTTGGGTGGGGTTGTGATGTATTTGGTGTTTATCATTTTGGTGTATTGTAATTAATTATTTTTGCTAGGTTGAATGGGGCGGACCAGCAGGTAAGATATTGTATATAGTGTATATTATTTTTTGTTTGTATTGTTATGTTTTTACTTTTATATAAATAAACGATCGACAGAGATGTACAACTCAGGATCCATACAGAGAAGTAATGTCTGTTAGTGTACACTGACTGCACACAGCAGAATAGTGAGTGCAGCTCTGGTATAATACAGGATGTAACTCAGGATCAGTACAGGATAAGTAATGTCATGTTGTACACAGTGACGTGCACCAGCAGCAGAATAGTGAGTGCAGCTCTGAGTAAAATACAGGATTAACTCAGGATCAGTACAGATAAGTAATGTCATGTATGTACACAGTGACTGCACCAGCAGCAGAATAGTGAGTGCAGCTCTTGGAGATAATACAGGATGTAACTCAGGATCAGTCAGGATAAGTAATGTCATGTATGTACACGTGACTGCCCCAGCAAATAGTGAGTGCAGCTCTGGGGTATAATACAGATGTAACTCAGATCAAGCAGGATAGTAATGTCATGTTGTACACAGTGATTGCACCAGCACAAAAGTGATGGCAGCTGGGATATACAGGATGTAACTCAGGATCAGTACAGGATAATAATGCATGTGGTACCACAGTGACTGCACCAGCAGCAGATAGTGAGTGCAGCTCTGGAGTATAATACAGGATGTAACTCAGGATCATACGGATACGTAATGTCATGTATTGTACACAGTGACTGCACCAGCAGAATTAGTGATTGCAGCTCTGGAGTATAATACAGGATGTAACTCAAGGATCAGTACCGGATCCGTATGTCCTTGTATGTACACAGTGACTGCACCAGCAGCAGAATAGTGAGTGCAGCTCTGGAGTATAATACAGGATGTAACTCAGGATCAGTACAGGATAAGTAATGTCATGTATGTACACAGTGAGTGCTCCAGCCTCAAATTAGTGAGTGCACGATCTTAGTGAATCGTGGTAGCTACGAATCCTCGTCGGACAACGCACCTCGGGGATCGCGACAGGACGGGTAAGTAAATCTGCCCCACTGAGTATAAAGAGGCAAGTAAGACCATCAGGAATCTCGGGGAGGAGCTGCGATGTGCCCGCCCCAGGTCACATTCAGCAACAAGGGAACAGTCTCATAAATAGACTAAATGTGACATTGAAAAACTTTTGATAAGGAAGACGTTTATTTGTGAAAATAGGGGTCCATTTAACCCTTTAAGGACCAGGCCCTTTTTTGGTTTTTCATTTCAATTTTTCACTCCCCACAATCAAAAATCTATAACCTTTTTATTTTTACATGTACAGAGCCGTGTGAGGACTTGTTTTCTGAGTAACGTATTGAACTTCATAGTGATGGTATTTACTATTCCATGTCGTGTACTGGGAAGCAGGGAAAAGTTTCCAAATACAGTGAAATTGGTGAAAAAACGCATTGGCGCTGTATTCTTGTGGGCTTGGAACTTACAGCTTTTACTGTGCGTCCCAAATTACCTGTCTACTTTATTCTTTGGGTCAGAACCATCACATGGATAACACATTTGTATAGGTTTTATAATGTTTTCATACATTTACAAAAATTAAAAACTTGTGTAGAAATTTATTTTTTTATTTTGTCATCTTCTGGCGCTAATAACTTTTTCATACTTTGGTGTACGGAGCTGTGAGTGGTGTCATTTTTTGCGACTTCTGTTGAAGTTTTTAAATTATATTATTTTTAGGACTGTGCGACATTTTGATCACTTTTTATTGATTTTTTAAATATTTTTCAAAATATGCCATTTTTGAGTTTTGGCGCTATATTCCGTTACGGGGTTAAATGCAGTGAAAAACCGTTATCATATTTTTATAGATCGGGCATCTTCGGAAGTGGCGATACCTAATGTGTTTATGAATTTTACTGTTTATTTATATCAGTTCTAGGGAGAGGGGAGGTGATTTGAAATTTTAGGCATTTTTATTAGAATTTTTTTTTTACTTTTTTTAATTTTTACTTTTAGAATTTTTCAGACTCCCTATAGTACTTTAACCCTAGGTTGTCTGATCAATCCTATCATATATTGCCATACTACAGTGTGCCAGTATATGGGGATTTTCCTCCTCATTCATTACAATGTGCTATCAGCACATTGTAATAAAGGGGTTAAAACAAGCCTTGGAAGAACCGAAACTGTCATGGTGATGAATAAGGCGCTCCCCAATGACGTCACGGGGAGCGACGATCCTCAGCAAGATGTCGGCGGCAATGTGCGGGTTCATACCCGCGTATGTTACTGGCAAGTCTTTGCTGCGATATGCAGCAAAGAATTACCGTCTATGGAGAGGGCTTAGCCCGTGAGCCCTCTCCATACACCCGGGGCCACCCCGTAATGCGCATTTTCATCATAGGTCGTGAAAGGGTTAAAGAGAAACTGTTAAATGACAACATATTTTTGGACATGGCTGGTACTAGAAAACAAAGGCTGATGAGTTTGCAGCCTAAGGCCGGCGGCACACGTGGCATTGTGAACCCGTTTTTGGGCGTTTTTTAAGTAGGCCATTAAAAAACGCAACCATTTTAATTAAGATTTTGGTAAAACCTGTCAAAAACTGATGCGTTATTTAACGGACTGCTGAAAAACTTCCCAAAAACGGGTTCAAAACGCCAAGTGTGCCGCGAGCCTTTGGGTGCAATCAAACGCGTCACTTGCATTGCCACTAGAAACACAATGTAAAAACCTTGTTTTTACCGAAAGCTCCGCCCCGGGCGCTTACATTGCATTTCTAAACACAATGCAACCTCCTTATGTGACCGCATTCTGAGAGCCCGGTGGAGGAGGATGATGATGACCCGCTGGAGGAGACACCTGGCAGCCTGCAGCAAGATCAGCAGGCAGTGGGTTCCCTGCAGGAAAGAAGGCAGTGACATCGGCAGCCAGGGAGGGGCGCTCATAGCGCACATCAGGCTGTTCGAGCCCCCAGTGTGCAGGGAAAAAAAAATTCTTTGGAGATGAACTGCTAGAGGAGGGATCTGCAGAAAAGTCTAAGAAGATCAAGCAAAAGCAGTGATTGGTCAGTTACATCTGTACCCAGAGGTGCACCAGCCATGAGGCAGCCTCTGGCAGCACCACCCAAAGCAAGATAGGGGGCAGAT
Organism: Engystomops pustulosus; assembly: GCA_019512145.1. Taxonomy (NCBI): domain Eukaryota; kingdom Metazoa; phylum Chordata; class Amphibia; order Anura; family Leptodactylidae; genus Engystomops; species Engystomops pustulosus. The sequence goes on along the minus strand of CM033650.1, from coordinate 18,601,714 downwards.
TCAGGGGTGCAGTCACCTGCTACAAAGCAGGACTTACAAATAGTAACTCTTCACACTCCAAATGGGTGAACACACTTCCTAAAAACATAATGGGGCACATTTACTTGTTAGAGATCACAGAAAGTGCATTGTCCGTGTACAATACACTGAGCAGTGATTGTCTCCTCCCAGTCATTATAGGCTCGGTGTCTCCTCCTGTTGTTATAGGCTCGGTGTCTCCTATTATTGACTACTAACACTACCTAGGGTAGCGCAAAAAAATTCCCATATCCGGACAGAAACGAATGATAAAACGTCACTTTTAATGGTAATTGAAATAAAAAAGTGGTAGTGTGTAAATAGTTACTCCACTCAAGAAACGACGTGTTAAAAATACAGGTGCCTAGGACTCTTGAATGACACTGTTAAAGGCTATAGCAAGAATGTAGGTAGAGGATGGGCCTGTAATCAGAAGAACGAGTGGTCACCACAATGTGAGTTAGAGTGCTGAGGGTAGCAAAGGTAAATGGTATAGTGCGTCCCTGGTGTAAAGGGTTATTGTATTTAAACCCAGTACAGCGGGTTCGGTAGTGGGGGGATCAAAGTGAAACTCTCACATACCGAACCAAACTATATCCCTCAAATGCGTCCCTGATGCAAAGGGTTATTGTATTTAAACCCAGTGCAGCGGGTTCAGTAGTAGGGGGATCAAATGTGATCCCTTCGCATACCGAACCTAGCTATGTCCCTCAGATTAGAAACTCTATGCTCACACGAAAACAATGTACCAGGCACCTCTTAAGTTGGCTAGTCCTTGCGGATGTCCAGACAGATGGCACTGACTGGACCCTGACAAGTTCAGCCTACCTACATAGTAACTAATTAAAGTACAAGTATTGGTATGAGCCTAGTACGCCTGCTAGTTAAAAGACAAAGAATTAGCCCCCCGACATGTTTCACCGGAGCACCGGCTTCATCAGGGGTCGGGCTAATAGTGAGTGTCGGCTCGATACGGCCGAGTTTATAAAGGAAAGACCCCAGGCCTCCAAGCGATGATTGGTGCGTACCGTGCACTATGAGACAGCCAGGTCCGATCAGCTATCAGTTGTTAGAGGCTAGGGTCTTCCTCCCCGTTGTTATAGACTCGTGTTCTACTCCCCATTGTATAGGCTCGGTGTCCTCCCCGTTGTTATAGGTCGTGTCTTCTCCCGGTTGTTAAAGGCTCGGTGTCTCCTCCCTGTTGTTAAAGGCTCGGTGTCTCCTCGTTGTTATAGGCGGGGTCTCCTCCCCGTTGTTATAGACTCGGTCTCCTTCCGTTGTTAAGCCCGTGTCTTTCGTTGTTAAAGGCTCGGTGTCTCTCCCTGTTGTTAAAGGCTCGGTGTCTCCTCCCCGTTGTTTAGGTCGGTGTCTCCAGGGGGTTCTAGACAAGTGGGGGCCCTGGGCAAACTAAAAGGGGGGCCCCAAAATAAAACTATTTTATGACCAGTCACAATAGTAGAGGTTCCCTCTAGTATGGTAAACAAACGTAATATAGAGAATTTTATAGGGATAGATAGATGATAGGGAGATTGATGGGCAGCACTACAGCCTTGCAGCGCTGGTCAACATCTGCAAAGAGTTTGTTGTTCTCTCTATGTTTCCGGGGTTCCTCCCACACTCCAAAAACTTACTGGTAGGTTGAATAGATTGTGAGCCCCATGGGACAGGGACTGATCTGGCAGTTCTGTGCAGAGCTGAGTAATCTGTGTGCGCTATTTAAGAATTATTATTAATTATTATGATAGAGATAATATGAAAGATGATAGAGATTTCTAGATGCAGAACTCTAAAGGAGATGTTATACAGAAGATGGATATGAGAGAAACATACAGTACAGAGAACAGAAGATTGATTAATAATAGAGGAAAAGCGAGATGGAGATATAAAATGTTCAGATTATAGGGATAGATAACTAAGCAAACGGAAAAAGTTGGGAAACCGACGAAAATGTGGTACGGACCTTAGTAAATGTGCCCATAAAGTGAATATTGCCATTATCTGTGAGATGTGTGTGTTTCTAGCCTGATGGATAAGAATTGGAGGGGGGGTATCTTTGGCTCAATGACATAGAACCTCACTTCTTTCTTATGAAAGAGAGAGTCTCCTCTTTATATGAATCTAAATCTTTGTTTCTAAGTGTCAGGAAAACGAATGATATTAACTGTTAAACTGCCGTCGGGAGTGATTTTATATATAAAAATGGCACCTGATATTCTCACTTTAAACCTGAATATCTTTGGATCCATGGCACTAGAAACAAAATCAAAATTTATTTGAAAGAAGAGATTCCTCCTTTCATGGGGCCTGGGCAATTGCCCACTCTGCCTACCCATAGCGCCGGCCCTGGGTGTTCTCCCAGTCATTATAAGCTCGGTGTCTCCTCCCCGTTGTTATAAGCTTGTGTCTCCTCCAGTCATTAAGGATCGTGTCTCCTCCCCCGTTGTTATAGGCTCGGTATCTCCTCCCAGTCATTATAAGCTCGGTGTCTCCTCCCCGTTGTTATAAGCTTGGTGTCTCCTCCCAGTCATTATAGGCTCGATGTCTCCTCCCCGTTGTTATAGGCTCGGTATCTCCTCCCAGTCATTATAGGCTCGGTGTCTCCTCCCCGTTGTTATAGGCTCGGTGTCTCCTCCCCGTTGTATAGGCTCGGTGTCCTCCCCGTGTTATAGCCTCGTGTCTCCTCCCCGTTGTTATAGGCTCGGTGTCTCCTCCCCGTTGTTATAGGCTCGGTGTCTCCTCCCCGTTGTTATAGGCTCGGTGTCTCCTCCCCGTTGTTATAGGCTCGGTGTCTCCTCCCAGTCATTATAGGCTCGGTGTCTCTTCTTGTGATTTTTGTCCAATGACTATTATACTTCCTTTTGTTCATGTAATGGATGATTGTCCTGATAACCATTTTTATTCCAGGAGACATAAATGTGACTATCCTATGAGTTCCTGTGCTGATGACCTTCAGCTCATCTGAGGAGCCGGTTTGACATGTATCTATGGGACGTGGACTCTAGCGTGTCCTTGAGCTAATGTCCATGAAGCGTTCCTCAAGCTTCACTTTGCTTGGTTTCTCGGACCTTTCCTGTTCCCATATGTGCTTTTTGCCATCCTGCTGTGCATCTACCTCCTCAACAGGATCAGTAACTTTGCTCTTACTAACCTCCATCACCCTTCTCGGACCTGGGACACCCCAATGTATTTCCTACTGGGAACTTGTCGCTGGTGGACATTTGCTTCTCCACGGTGACGGTGCTGCCACAACTCCTCCAGGTCTTTATCATGGCCGCTCGAGCATTTCCTTCCTTTGTGCTTCTTCAGATGTATTTCTTTGTGTCATTGGGCATCACTGAGAACTTCCTCCGTCGGTCATGGCTTTTGACCGCTACTGGCGATATGTAACCCTCTGCGCATACATCTATGATGAATAAGAGTTTGTGTTCTGTCCTGGTGTCGGTTCCTGGGTCACCGCGGCTCTACATTCATTTCTACACACCTTCTCCATCTCCAGGCTGACCTACTGTGAAGATAGGCTGGTCCATCATTTCTTCGTGTATGACATCATCTAGATCAGACTCTCCTGCTCCGCACTGCTTCCGTGAACTTCTCATTTACACCGAGGGAACTCTGGCAATCATTCATCCCCTTCCTTTCATCATGGCCTCACCTATTCATTGCTCACGCTATAGTAAAGTTGAAGAGCCAACGAGGCGGGGAGGAAGCCTCTTCTCCTGCTTTCCCACCTGATCGTTGTCAGCCTTTTCTATGGCACAATCATTTTCATTATTTCCGGCCGCCCACTGACTACTCTCCCAGCTACGAACCGGATGGTTAGCCTGGTGTACACAGTCATAACAACCATGTTGAACCCTTATCTACAGTTTACGAAACCAAGCAAGTAAAAGACACACTAAAAAAATTAATATGCAGGAACCTTTACAGTGCCCTGACACAGGATAAAAATACTCCAACCTAATAAAACGTCTGATCCCAGTTTCAGGTTACGACCATCCATGAATTTACCTGTGGCATAAACAAACTGCAGAAGATGTTGTCTCATTTAGTACATTTACATGTTGATGATGAAGCAGAGCGATAATGATGATGATGAAGCAGAGCAGATAATGATGATGATGAAGCAGAGCAGATAATGATGACGATGAAGCAGACCAGATAATGATGATGAAGCAGAGCAGTTTGTTGAGTACCTTACAGGCTCCCAGAGTTTAATGCTATGATACAAGTACAAGATTGTGTGTATGCAAATGCCCCAAATAATGCAACAATAGTAAAATAAATCAATAACAATATCAATTTATTGATATGTCTTGAAAAAACAATTAAAACACCATCAAATACAGAGATGTTATATCCAGGGAGAGATAACATAAACCCATGACTACCCAATACTACTACACCAGGTCTTGTACTAATGGTTAGGTAGAGTCAACAAATAGCACCTCTGTCCAACAACCCAATAAAAATATAATTCCTGCATCGCTGCCAGAATTTCCAAATTGGTCCCTGTCCCCATGGGCTCACAATCTAATCAACCTACCAGTATGGTTTTGGGAGTGTGGGAGAAAAACCGGAGGACCCGGGAGGAAACCCACAAACACACAGAGGAACATACAAACTCTTTGCAGATGTTGATCCGGATGGGACTTGACTCCAGGAACCCCAGTGCTGCTGCAAGGCGTAGTGCAGACCACTGAGCCCACAACATGAAATATCACCATACACCATTACAAATTTAATCAGTAAAATAAGACAAACAACAAATGGAAAAATAAGGTGCGAGGACAAACTGTAACTATTTAAAAAAAATACGGATAATAAAGGGCACCAGATGAGAACGGGTAAAGGGAAGAGCAAGAAGCCGCATGGCTTCCTCGGGGGGGTAACTAGGCATAATAGGATCCAGTAATACAATATACAATAAACCAATGATTGGGGCACCAATAAGCACGGAGGGCTCCCGAATTGTAAGTTTACTGATCCAAACCATTTAAACAAACCAATGACTTCACGGAGGCAGCAGAATCAAAGGCTCTTATACATCTTACTGATCGTCTAGTGCAGGGTTCACAGACAAATCTTCAATAAATAGCGATCTGCGCGTGTGTATGATCACTGGACACAGGCAACAAGTTCCGCTGCCTGTGTCCTTGGTTTTATTGGTATATGTCCCCCATGATGTGTAAAGAGCTACAGAATATGTTGGCGATAAAAATAAATATTTTTATTATTATTTGTGGCTCATAGAGAAGAGACAGGAAGCTAACGAGGAGCCGGCTGCAGGGAGCACTGTAGGTGAATATGTGCTTTTTTTTATAGTGTGGCTATCTATCTACTGGGGTGCACCACTATACTCAGATTTACTGCTGGTGTCTGTGGAAGCAATACGACGGCACAACTCCCAGGGTCACATGAATAACTGATGATAGTTAGGTTCCCTATAAAAGACATTACACACCCTGTAGGCCTATTGTATGTTGGTGAGACCACACAGAATGAGGGGGTGGAGGAGGACTGGGGCCAAAATAGATAGGAGGGGGCACAATATGAGAGTACAGAGGCACAGTGTGAGAGAAGGGGCCACAATATGAGAGGTACGGACAGGGGACTACAAAGATGCAGGAGGTGGGGCCACAATATGAGGGCCGGAGGAAAAACAGGGTTCGGCAGATGGGGGCCACAATAGAGAAGCTACCAGCAACTGGAGGATCAAGAGGACTAATGGGCAAGGGCCAAGGGAGATGTGAGGGACACACGAGGAGGGGGGCCACAATTTCTAGAAGGGGGCACCTGGGCAGATGAGGGGGCCACAATATGAGGAGATGAGAGGTCACAATACATGAGGTGGAATGGAGGACAGGAGGGCCACATATGAGGAGGATGGAGGCAGGGGGGCCACAAATGAGGAAGGATGGAGGACAGGGGGGGGCAGCTCACAATATGAGGAGGATGGGAGGCCTTCAAATAGAGGATGATGGAGGACAGGGGGCCACAATATGAGAAAAGATGGATGACAGGGGGCCACAATATGAGGAGGATGGAGGACAGGCGGGAGGTCACAATATGAGGAGGATGGAGGGACAGGAGGCCACAATATGAGGAGGATGGAGGCCTTCTCCACAATATGAGGATGGAGGACAGGGGGCCACAATATGAGGAGGATGGATGACAGGGAGCCACAATATGAGGAGGATGGAGGCCGTCACATATGAGGATGGAGGACAGGGGGCCACAATATGAGAAAGAGGGATGACAGGGGGCCACAATATGAGGGAGATGGAGGAAAGGGGCACAATATGAGGAGGATGGAGGACAGGAGGCCACAATATAGAGGAGAGGGGACAGGGGGCTCACCATATGAGAGGATGGAGCCACAGGAAGGTACACAATATGAGGAGGATGGAGGACAGGGGGCCACAATATGAGGAGGATGGAGGACAGGGGGCTCACAATATGAGGAGGATGGAGGACAGGAGGCCACAATATGAGGAGGATGGAGGACAGGGGGCCACAATATGAGGAGGATGGAGGGACAGGAGGGCTCACCAATATGAGGAGGATGGGGGAGGACAGGAGGCCACAATATGAGGAGGATAGGAGGACAGAGGGGGGCCACATATGAGGAGGATGGAGGACAGGGGCCACAATATTAGGGGAGGAATGGAGGACAGGGTGCACAATATGGGAGGATGGGGGACAGGAGGCCACAATATGAGGAGGATGGAAGGATCACAGGTGAGGCCACAAATGAGGAGGATGGAGGACAGGAGGCCACAATATGAGGAGGAGGGGGAGGACAGAGAGGCACAATATAGGAGGATGGTGACAGGTGAGCCACAATATGAGGAGGATGGGGACAGGAGGCCACAATATGAGGAGGATGGAGGACAGAGGGCCACAATATGAGGAGGATGGAGGACAGGGGGCCACAATAAGAGGAGGATGGAGGACAGGAGGGCCACAATATGAGGAGGATCTAGGTAGAGGATGAGCCTGTAATCAGAAGAACAAGTGGTCACCACAATGTGAGTTAGAGTGCTGAGGGTAGCGAAGGTAGATGGTATAGTGCGTCCCTGGTGTAAAGGGTTATTGTATTTAAACCCAGTACATCGGGTTCGGTAGTGGGGGGATCAAAGTGAAACTCCCACACGCCGAACCCAACTATGTCCCTCAAATGCGTCCCTGATGCAAAGGGTTAATATATTTAAACCCAGTGCAGCGGGTTCAGTAGTAGGGGGATCAAATGTGATCCCTTCGCATACCGAACCTAGCTATGTCCCTCAGATTAGAAACTCTATGCTCACACGAAATCGATGTGCCAGGCACCTCTTTAGTTGGCTAGTCCTTGCGGATGTCCAGACAGATGGCACTGACTGGACCCTGACAAGTTCGGCCTACCTACATAGTAACTAATTAAAGTACAAGTATTGGTATGAGCCTAGTACGCCTGCTAGTTAAAAGACAAAGAATTAGCCCCCCGACATGTTTCACCGGAGCACTGGCTTCATCAGGGGTCGGGCTAATAATGAGTGTCGGCTCGATACGGCCGAGTTTATAAAGGAAAGACCCCTCCCATATCAGGATTATAATCCAATCCCCTGTACGAGATCATGGCCAGCCTCCAAATGTTGATTGGTGCGTACCGTGCACTATGAGACAGCCAGGTCCGATCAGCT
>CM033650.1:18442397-18593817 GCA_019512145.1 Engystomops pustulosus | reverse complement strand
GAGCATGATGAGAGTCCCGCTCCGTAGTATAACGTTTGCGCATGTCAAGGGACTTGGTGTGCTCACAAGAATGTAAGTGTATGCGCATGCCCGCAGACTTAGTGCGCATTTGAAGTATGTTAATGTTTACGCGTGCCTGGCCACTCAGTAAGAGAATGAGGGTCAGGAGAGAGTCCCGATGAGAGTCCTGCATTCTTCACGAGTCACATCACATCAAGTCTGCGGTACATGGTCTCATAATCATGGTAGGTATGCCGATATATATGTCAATTACAGATATTGGTAGGTATGTCTTCACTGTGGCTATTAACGGCCATACGTAGTAAAAATAAGGTAAGTATTCAAATTAACCAATCGAAGACAATGTAGTATTTGTGTCTTTACTGTGGCTGTCACTATATTATAGTTACATGACTGAATATTAGGCTGGTTGTATAACATGATGGGTTGATCTCATACGGGGAGGGTGACGCAACCATAGTGGACATATCTCACAAGGGGAGGGGGATTTCTCAAAGTGAGAGCATATGAAGGTGTATATGGCCAAAAGGCCAAAATGTCTACATGAAAGAAATGGTTGTTAATGTACTAGTATATAAATCAAAACAGAAAAAATTAGAGAATAACACACTTAATATATTAATATATATACATTAGGTCGTATCTTGAATTCAGGCCATGAGGGGCTCTGGTATTCATCGTCATGATCCAGAATGCCTCTCTGTTGCGGAGGGCTTTAACCCAGTCTCCGCCTCTCCTGGGACGTGTGACTCGTTCAATAGGTGTGACTGTAAGTTGCGAAGTTTCTCCCTCATGTAAATCCCTACAATGTTTGGACACAGAAGATATGTTACGAGTGTATGTGTGTGTACAGGAGGATTGTGTTGCGGGCTCCAGAAAGATGTTCCGCAATTCTTTGTTTCAAGGTGCACTTAGTGCTTCCTATATATTGGACAGAACATGTTGTACAGATGATGGAGTACACTACATAAGTAGTGTTGCAGTTTATAAATGAGTATATTTTATAGTGTTTATTATTGTATATGGAAAAGGCAACTTTTGTCTTCACTATGTATTTACATAAACCGCAACGAGATTGGGCACACTTGTAGCTGCCTGCACTCTTTAACCAAGATTGATCGTTGTGGATAGATACGTATAAATTCGGAGATAACATATCTCCCAAAGTAGCAGAGTTTCTCGCCGAGAAACGACATCCCGATGCAAGAATCTTGTGTAAAAGTAGTAATAAGTAGTGGCGTGTTATTGGGAGCGCAGAGTGAAATGTTAAAAAACTGAGCCACAAGAACGTTTGACGCACATTTAAATTTTTCCACATTTGGAATTTTTTTACGGCTTCACGAACATGATGTCAGGGAATAATAAAATAACATCCGGGAAAGTAAAATTTGTTACGCACAAATAAGGCCCCTCACACAGCTCTGTACACGGTAAAAATGAAAAAGTGAGTGGATTTGAAGATGGAGAGACGGAGAGAAATTAGCGGGACGAAAATACCCTGCGTCCTTAAGGGGTTAAAGATTCAAATGTATATTTATTCCCAAAACAATAATCAATTTGTGAAAATCTTTAATAAGTTCTAGAAAAACAAGAATAGGCCTTTCCATTTGGATTCATTTCCCTCCAAAGGGAATTCCTCTAATAAGTTCCTACATTTTTATTACCCCCCTTATTGTGAGTATTCGTTTCCTCAATATCATCCCATCTAGGTTCAAGTGTATTATTAAAATCTCCTACTATTATCAACATTACATCTCTTTTATCCAATAAGAACTCAAAAAGAGTATACAATACATCTGAACTGAGAGGGGGGGGGGGAATATAGACAGATGCTAATATCATTTTTTCCCATAGATACTACACAACAGAAAGATATACCTTCCCTCTTTATCCACTTTATAAGGTAAAATTTCCAACATAAGGAATTTATGGAATAAAATCGAAACTCCCCTGCAGTATGAGGAATGGCATGAGTGGAATTTTTCCCCGATTCATCCTTTAAACAACAATTGTATTGTCTCGTTTGTCAAATGTGTTGTAGACATACAATAGCTGGTAGATAATTCTTAATGACATTAAACATTGCTAGTCTTTTAAATTTTTTTAGATAACTCTCTAATGTTCCATGATAATATATTAAATACTTCATTAATGCTCAAATATGCCTGAACACAGTAGGGGTGGAAGGAATAAGAGCATATAGAAAGAGGAAGAAGAGAAAGTGGCAGCGAGGAGGAGGAAAAAAAAAAACAACCCCAAATATCTACCATTGATGGCAGATCCTTAACAGCATGGCACTTAGGCATCCCCCCACCCAATGACACAGTAGAAATTATTTAGCATGATGGCTCAACCATCTCTCCACCTCATCTGGTGAATCACAAAGACAAGTTGTACCCTCATAAAATATTTTCAATTTGGCAGGGTAGACAAGCGAGTACTTAATACCCCTTCCCATTAGTTGTTTCTTTGCATCCTTGAATCCATATCGTTTGTTTTGACATTCGCAGGGTAGACTGGGAAAAACAACACTTTATTGTCATTCCACCTAACATCCTAGTTTCCCTTAGAACCGTCTCCTTATCTCTGCTGGATATAAGAGATCAGGGGATCCATGAGATGCATATTACACATGGCTACTATTGCAGCCATAACATACCCAGCTTTGTTGTATCTCACCTATGGCACTGCTGTCAGATCTGCTGTGCCTAACCTGGATAAAGAACTTTTCTGTCTGTAGCTTTACTCTCCTCATGAGCCGGGCGGCAGGAAGTGAGTATGTGTCTGTGTGAGCTTGTCCTGAATATAGCTGAGAGGAACTAAGGAAGCTCAGAGTCAGACAAAATAGATAGATGTATGCCGACCCTTAAAATTCAAGGACTAATGGAGACAAGTTGGAATTATATGTGTGAAATGGTGTATTTTTGTTAAAAACAGTGTATTAAAGAATCTGTTATTTTGTTATTCTGTGTATACACTCAGCGGCCACTTTATTAGGTACACCATGCTAGTAACGGGTTGGACCCCCTTTTGCCTTCAAAACTGCCTCAATTCTTCGTGGCATAGATTCAACAAGGTGCTGGAAGCATTCCTCAGAGATTTTGGTCCATATTGACATGATGGCATCACACAGTTGCCGCAGATTTGTCGACTGCACATCCATGATGCGAATCTCCCGTTCCACCACATCCCAAAGATGCTCTATTGGATTGAGATCTGGTGACTGTGGAGGCCATTTGAGTACAGTAAACTCATTGAGGTTGGAAAAAAAAAAAAAAAAAAAAAAAAAAAAAAAAAAAAAAAAAAAAAAAGAAAGTAGCCATCAGATGTTGGGTACATTGTGGTCATAAAGGGATGAACATGGTCAGCAACAATACTCAGGTAGGCTATGGTGTTGCAACGATGTTCAATTGGTACCAAGGGGCCCAAAGAGTGCCAAGAAAATATTCCCCACACCATGACACCACCACCACCAGCCTGAACTGTTGATACAAGGCAGGATGGATCCATGCTTTCATGTTGTTGACGCCAAATTCTGACCCTACCATCCGAATGTCGCAGCAGAAATCGAGACTCATCAGACCAGGCAACGTTTTTCCAATCTTCTACTGTCCAATTTCGATGAGCTTGTGCAAATTGTAGCCTCAGTTTCCTGTTCTTAGCTGAAAGGAGTGGCACCCGGTGTGGTCTTCTGCTGCTGTAGCCCATCTGCCTCAAAGTTTGACGTACTGTGCGTACAGAGATGCTCTTCTGCCTACCTTGGTTGTAACGGGTGGCGATTTGAGTCACTGTTGCCTTTCTATCAGCTCGAACCAGTCTGCCCATTCTCCTCTGACCTCTGGCATCAACAAGGCATTTCCGCCCACAGAACTGCCGCTCACTGGATGGTCCAGCTATCTCAATCTATACGCGCCTCTCTATCTATTGGGATTTTATTGCTATAAACCTTATGAAATAACAACAGATCATTATGGCCCCAACTACATTACAATACAAATTTTATTATAAGTAGTCTAAATACAACAAACGGTCCATGGTATTGCCCCTATTGTGTCAAATCATTCACAGGTAGAAAACAAACACATGTACTCACAGTCTCCTTGACGTCGAACGTAAAGTGTAAATATGTCCGTCATAGGTCACCATAGGAGGGACGTAAACTCGACTAACCTCACTTACGAGACTCCTCATGGTATCACGGTTGGATGAAAGAGACACAGGGTATTGCCTCACCCACGCTAGACTTTTTTTTTTCCCCAGGCATTTCCGCCATGACCACCAGGAGCTGTGTATAATACATAACATGTGTCTGGTGCGATGTCCTGTGTATGAATTCAGGGCACCAAGTCATAAGTTTCTGGCCCCGTTCTTAAGGAAGCGATTTCCGCGCTGCCCAGGGCTTGACCCCTGCACCAAACTTTTGTTAGTGCCTTGATAACATGGGCTGCGCACACATTTCTTTGGACTTACTGATGTCATAATATGTCTAAGCCCCCCCCCCCACACTCTCTAATACTGGTGTTGGAGCGCTCGAGTCAAGCCACTCATCCTCCATACAAATGAGAACGTTATCGTGATGCCCAGGTAACAGTACAAATGAGGTGTATGAAAGAGTGTAACCTCGTGGACAGCTATGTGGGTAGGGCCATTGTGTTGGTGGCTGAACCCCTTTAATACAATCTTGCCATTGTGATTCTGTCATTATCCTTGTAATTCACACGGCAGAAATTGGATCCTATACCCATGACCTCCGTTGTTTCCCACATATTCCCCTCTCTCGATCAAAAGCGCTGGCTTACATCTAGGGATAGAACACTGGTCTAATTCTCCTTCCCATTCAACCGGCACCTTGTTTATATGGAAAATAATTGCACTTTTGTTTTAGATATTTTCATGTGGTACTTGCTGCTTGGGGTTCTAATCCATAAAGAATCTCCACTCCTAACCAGACCTATGGCTAGTGACTCTGATCTCCCAAAATTTTCCTCAATCTTTGGTCCACTATAGTGGGCCAGATAATTTTCTCTGCCATCATTTAGGGAAATAGGAAAAATAACATGCATTTACTAGGCATTTGTGGCAAACCCTATGCATCGATGATGTCACCAGATGTGCGCCTCTGAGCCATTTCTGGTTGGCACTACAGACCAAGTCGCCCTCAGGACAAGAGTCACATAAATAGGACCAATCCACCCAAACTTCCTAAAGCAGTCCCCAGAAACCTAAGAGTTGTTGCTCCTCTATGGGCTATTTAAAGGGCGACACTTCATTGCTTGGTAGAATTGAAGGAATAGAAGATTTGCGGACAAACTGCAATCAAATCGTTGGAGGGGATCCTCGCTGCATTTGACCCAACATTCTTCCTCTTCTGAGAGACCCTGTAAGAAGCTAAAATATGTAGAGTTGCGCGCTACCTTTCTTTCCTGTAATATTGTTTGCCGTCAGGGGTCGGACAATAGATTGACTTCAAATAACCGGTAAAACAATACTGTTCGGCTTCAATGCCAATGTTGGCACTGTCGCCATGAAAGATAAGAGGGGATTTTGGTTTTGAGTTTGTGCCACTTGTCTACCAAAAGGGTTTTGCCATCCCTAGCGTAACTAGGGCCTTATCCTTCCCGCTCAGTATTTTTCAGGATCCAAATTAACCAGAGTTTCTTTCATATGTCCACAACCCAACCGGCTTTCATAATGCTTCATTACAAGGTTGGTCAAGATTTTCCGTACCAACCCTCAATGAAGGAAGCGTTGGAACCTCTACTCTCGAAGCTACCGGAATGGGTTTGGCCAAAATCTGATGCCTTCCCCCCTTAAATCCGCCAGAGCCTCGCCTCAATTCCACACTTCTATAGGCGCCTAATTCCAACAAACATGGCCTTCTGTTGATCCCACTTTGGCATATTATGCACCCACTAAACTCCCTAGCATCCCCTTTACTGATATTCTGGGGCGCCGGTATATCTTCCTAAAACTTTCTCACGTTCCTCTCTTTCCACCATTCCCATGTTTCCATCTTCTTTTTTATATGGATAGCAACTAGTTATTTTCCTCTTTGTTTTTTTTACTGTTACGTAATTTCTTCCCTCCCACTGATAATTCCAATGAGAACTTAAATTTAATTTCATGTCTTAGTATATAGAAACGATCAATCCTCATAGTTTATCTAAACTGTTTCTCCAATTTATACCCCTTACTCTTTGTAATCTATAGGTATCACTGTTTCGGGCCGTCTCTACTTTTCTTTCTGTATTCCAACCTCTTTAGCTTTTCCTTGGGTATGTATTTAAAAACAGAGTACGCATATATAGGCCCCGTATGAAACCCTTTACAATAAAACTTTTCACCGACCGCGGGAAACTACCGAAAAATGTTCAGCTCTCCCCCTAATTTAATTAACCAAAAATGTGCTTATTTCCCTCTCCGAAGACCCTCATTTATTGCCATCCTTTAACCATCCGCTTGAATCGTAGACATCTAGATAGCTTTTCTTAACCCAGTAGCATTTCCATGGCCCCAGAGTATTATCCAAAAAATCAAATGCCCCCTTGTGTCTTAAGATACATTCTATAACACGCGCTGGTCACGCTCCGTAGGCGGATATATCCGCCACGGACTGTTAAGTGTTGTATGATAGGAGCTCACGGGCTGAGCTTACTTCATACAGAGATGGACTTGCTGTCATATCACAGCAAAAGACTCATCGCTATCGACCTCCCCACCGTCTGTCATGTTCTTTGCACCATCGCGAGTGTTACACCATTATCTTTGCTGCCGGTGGCATGGCGGGCCCTTTAGACGTGGCGGCACGTTAGCGCCGCCATCTTACCAAAACCATCGAGCGCCGCTCCCTGAAGCATCATCGGGCGGCTGCGATCGTTAGCCATGGTAAACCCTCGTGGGTCTTGCGTGTTCCACACCGAGGGATAACATGGCTTCTGCATATCCATTACAATGACCTTTTGACTCCTTGTAAGTTATACTGCATAACTGCCATATACTGCGATAAGCATTTATTGCAGATATAATGGCAGGAGAACGATCATACCATCTAAGATGTGGGGGAAAAAAGAAAAGCTAAGTTTCACAAACTTGTCAGAAAAAAATATAAAATTAAAGTTCAAATCACTCGACCGCCCTTTCCGAACTATTTTCCCTAGAACTGATATCAAACTAATCATACAGATAAAAATCACGAACACAACTTTGCATATCCCCAGCAAAAGATCCCAACTGCCCGAAGCGCAAAATGGCTAGCAAGCCAAATGTCCGAAACGCGGGGAAAACCCTTTTAACACCTTTTTATAGCTGATTGAAAAAATGTAAATAAGAAAACATCAACAATGTCCAACAGACCTCACATGGTATAAAGAAAAACTCGTATCTTTCGTCAAAAAGGACACCTCACACAGCTACCTGCGCACAAAGTTTAAAAGTTACGTAAGCATCAAAATGGCAAAATTTTTTATTAAAAACGCATAAACTAAATATAGATTTAGTCATCACCGGCTGATTCGCAAAACAGCACCAAATACTAAGATAGATAGGGGGAACAAAGAAAAAGGAGATTTTTCAGCTACCCATCCTATGGCAGTCATATGTAATGCGCACGGTGCAAACGGATAAAACTGGCCGGAGTCAGTGCTTTAGGAATAAGCGACGGTAAGAATCGCCAGCATCGCAGGCAAGTATGAAGACAAAATTATGAATAAAAAGTTAGAAAGTTTTATTTCATCACCAGGTGGAGTCTGGGCTTTATTGAATATCAGCGGGGAAGTTGCGGCAGATAATCCCTAATTAACAATCCAGGTGAAAAATCAAACACGAAAAATATCATTATATAACTAAAAAACGGAAAAGTTAGAGATAACACACTTATATCTTAATATATATACATTGGGGGAAAATTCTAGCTTTAATTCAGGCCATTATGGGCTCTGGATTCATCGTCAAGGGGGGGGGGGGTTATCAGAATGCCTACTCTTTTGCGGAGGGCTTTAACCCAGTCTCCGCCTCTCCTGGAGAACGTGTGACTCTTTGCAAGTAGGTGTGGTGACTGTAAGTTGCGAAGTTATCCTCGGCCTCATGTAAATCCCTACTGATGTTTTGGACACATAAGATAATGTTACGATGTATGTTTGTGTACAAAAGGAGGAATTGTGTTGCGGGCTACCAGAAAGATGTTCCGCAATTCTTTGTTTCAAGGTGCACTTATTGCTTCCTAGATATTGGACAGAACCTGTTGTACAGATGATGGAGTAGCAGCTACTAATATGTTTCATTTATAAATGAGTAGATTTTAGGTAGTTTATATATTGTATATTGGAAAAGGCAACTTTTGTCTTCCCAGATTAGGGGGATTTACAAACCGCAGACTATTAGTGGGCAACACTTAGTACTGCCTGCCATCTTTAAACCAGATTGGATCTATGTGGATAGATACGGTATAACTTCGGAGATAACATATCTCCAACAAATTAGCAAGTTGTTCTCTCCGAGAACGCATCCCGATGCAATCTTGTGTAAAAAGTGAGTAATAGAAGTAGTGGTGTTTTATGATTGACGCAATTGAAAGTCGTAAAAACTGAGCACAGAACGTGGACTCACTTTAATTTAATTCCACTTTGGGGGATTGTTTTACGGGCTTCCCACTACATTCAGGGAATAATCAATAACCTCACGGGAAAGTAAAATTGTTACGTCCAAAATAAGCCCTCTACACAGCTCTTACACGTAAAAATGAAAAAGTTAGGGGAATTATTGGAAGATGGAGAGCGAGAAATTAGCGAACTACCCTGCGCCTAAGGGGTTAAAGATTCAACTTAATAATATTTAGTTCAACCCAAAACAAGGAATCCATTGGAATCTTAATAAGTTCTAGAAAACAAGAATAAGCCTTTCCATTTGGATTCATATTTTTCCCGCCAAAGGGAATATCCCTCTATAAGTTCCTAAATTTTACCCGGCCCCTTATTGTGAGTATTCGTTAATACATACAATACAATACAAGTAACATAATCATCCCAATCGAGGGTATCAAAAGTGTATATTGCAAATCTCCTACTATTATCCAACATATATGCTAAAACTCTCTTTTTTCCAATAAGAAACTAACCAAAAAAGATCTAGGGCAGGGATAACATCATGAACTGAGAGGGGTTAGGAAGTATAACAGATGGCGAATATCATTTTTTCCCTAGATTCTACACAACATAAGAAATCCTTCCCTCTATTATCACACTTATAAGATAAAATTTCAACATAAGAATTTATGGAATACAATCGTAAACAAAATACCACCTAGCAGAGTATCGGAATGGCAGGAGTGGAATTTTTTCCCAATTCATCCGCTGTTACCCATACGCGCAATAAGACGTACCCTATGTCTACTGCGCATGGGGGAAGTAGGAATAGGGCTCACAGCTGAGCCCTCATTCAGACTCCCCCGGGCGGGCCTTTGCTTCATAATGAATCAAACGCCCGTCGCTACAAAACCCGCGATCCGTGCTTGCACCGATCAGGGGTGTGAAAAACCTTTGATTGCCGCCGCAATCTGCGGCGCATTAAAAAGAGCCGGCGCAGCTGGGTCGCGCCACCGGCTTGGCTCCCGATCAGGATCACTACCCGTTGACGTCACCGGGGGGGGAGCGCGATCCGTTGCCATGACGCCTGATCACACAACATCCCAGTCTGTCATGAATCGAGGCTATCTATTAATAATGTGCGTCTGCACATTATAATAGATAGGTATGCAAAATCCCCCTATACGCCACACACGTGTTATTTGGCAGTAGAGTAATAGGATCAATCAGATACAACCTAGGGTAAAGTACGGCCTGAGAGAGATCACTTAGTAAAAGAGTAACAAAATAAATAAAAAAAAAGTAAAAAAAAAAATTAAGATTAAAAAAACTAAAAATAATCCAACTCACCCCCCTTTCTCTAGAACGGATTAATATGATAAACATTAAAATCATAAACACAATAGGTATCATCAAAATCCGTGTCACGAAAATTCCCGCTCTCTCAAAATTAATACCGTTTTTCACTAAGCGTAAACCCCGTAGCGGAAACGCGCCCAAAGTGCAAATGGCATTTTTTTTGCCATGTTGGGAAAATAGAAAAAAGGTGCCTAAGAAAGTGATCAAAATGATCGAACAGTCAAACATAGAGCATGAACGTCAATCAATTCTCAAAAGATGACCCCAACCGGGCCAAGCTCCATACACCAAGTCTGAAACAGTTAGTTATCGCAAGAACACGAGCAAAATGAAGAATTTTTTTTGGTACGATGAGGGTTTTAATTTTGGTAAATGTATGAAAGGGACATATAAAACCTATACAAATTGGTATCAACCCGTGATCGTATATGACCCTAATGAAAAGGAAATAAGCTGTCATTGGGGTGCCCATTGAAAGACTGTACAAACCAAGCCCACAAGCAAAATGAGAAGGCGCAAATGTTGTAATTTTTTCACATTTTACTGCTTAGAATTTTTTTTGGGTCCCCGCGGGGAAAAGCAACCCCCAATCTTCCTCACCCCGTACAAGGCGGCCTGATGGAATATTGAGATCCCATCAGAAGCGACGAGTGCAATTTGTTACGCGGGAAATAGGATAAAGCCATCACAAAACAGCTCTGTACATGGAAAAATAAAAAACAGTTATAGGCTTTTTGACGGATGGAGTAAAAAATAAAAATGCAAAACCGAACAAGGGCCTGTCCTTCAGGGGTTACACAACAATTGTATTGTCGCGGTTGTCAAATGTGTTGGTAGACATACAATAGCTGTGTAGATCCTTCCTTATTACATTAAGACTTGCTAGTCTTTTAAATTTGTTTAGATAACTCTCTAAGGTTCCATGATAATCTATTAATACTGTCATTCCTCCCTAAGGACCGCCCCAGATTTAGTTATCCAGTCCTATGTACTTTTAATGTCTCAAGGGGGACATGCCTGAACCAGAATAAGGTGAAATGAATAGAGCATATAGAAAGAAGAAGAAGAGAAAGTTGCAGCGAGGAGGAGGAAAAAAAAAAGCACAACCCCAAATATGTCTACCATTGATGCAGAATCTTAAGCAGCATGGCACTTAAAAGGCAATCCCCCACCGGGGAACAATGACAACAGTGAAGAAATTATTTCGCATGATGTCTCAACCATCTCTCCACCCTCGATCTGTGCCTCACCAAAGAGACAAGTTGTACCCTCGATAAAATCTTTTCATTGGAGGGTAACAAGCGATTACATTAATACCAACCATTAACCCATGGGTAGTTGTTCTTCTTTGCAATCCTTGAAATACCATAATCGTTTTGGTTTTGACATTCGCATGGTAGAGCTGGAGGAAACGAACCAACTTTATTGCCCTTCCCCCCTACAGCCTAGTTTCCCTTAGAACCGTCTCCTACTCTCTGATGGATATAAGAGATGAGGGTATCCATGAGATCTATCACATGTCTACTAATTCGCAGCCATAACATACCCACTTTGTTTTATCTTCAACCTAATGGCAACTCTTTCAATCTAGCGTGGTGCCTAACCTGGGGATAAAAACTTTTCTTTCTCTGGTAGCCTTTACTCTCTCGGTTACTCTCGGCCTCATGACCGTGGCGAGCAGGCCGCAAGTTGATTGTCTGTGTGAGCTATGTCCTGTAATCGAGCTGAAGAACTAGGAAGCTCAAGCAGACAAAGGGAGCTAGATTCTGCCGACCCTTAAACGCCAAAGGACATAGACAATTGTAATTATATTTGTAAATAGTGTAAATTTTTGTTAAAAACATTGTAATTAAAGAATACTAGTTATGTTTTGGTTATTCTGTGGTATAACCTAGCGGCCAACTTTAAGTTAGGTACAAGCCATGCTCATTACGGTTGAACCACGGCCTTTTTGCCGTCAATCAAAACTAGCTAATTCTTCGTGGCATAGATTCAACCCAACGGTGCTGGAAGCATCTCAAGATTGTATAGTTACATGACTGAATATTAGGCTAGTTATATACCATGATGAGATGATCTCATACGGGGAGGGTGACGCAACCATAGTGGACATATCTCACAGGGGGAGGGGGATTTCTCAAAGTGAGAGCATATGAAGGTGTATATGGCCTGAAGGCCAAAATGTCTACATGAAAGAAATGGTTGTTAATGTACTAGTATGTGTGCTTTTTAGAGATAGGCTGTAAAGGTAAAGCCCTCATTAAGGCCATTGGGACTCAGAGATTTTAGGCGGTATATCCACCTAGCTTCCAATTGTAAGAGTCTTTGATCAATGTTCCCCTGTCGGGGTCCGACTTTTATTTGGTCAATGGCCCAGAAGCGGAGGGTTTCTGGTTTTCCATTATGGTAGAGTCTGACATGTCTCGAAATCGGGGTATCCTTTCCTGTTGTAATTGCACTGATGTGGCTGGATATTCTCCTGCGGAGTTGCTGGATAGTTTTACCTACATAGAGGCGCGGGCAGGTACATTGTGCCACATAAACCACAGCTGTACTTTTGCAGTTCATGAAGCGTCTGATGGTAAAAAGTTTCTTATCCACAGGGTATGTTACTGTATAGTGATTCAACATCAAGACTGGCTATCATGGTGTCAGATGTCAGGGGGAGCTCTTGTATCTTCTTGATGGTATCCCTCGTGTCCTGTAGGAAGGAGGGTAGGGCACTCACAAAGGGCTGTAACATTTTGTCGATATAAACACTACAAGATTGTGTCAGGCAATCACATCCGGAGACAATGGGTCTCCCGGGGATTGGCAAGCGTCCCTTATGCACTTTGGGTAGTGCATAGAAGGTGGCTACTGTAGGATGTCTATTAAAGAGAACTTTAAATTCATCATCATTAATCAGGTTATCATTCTTAGCCTCAGAAAGGAGTATTTCCAATTCATGAGTGTAAGCATGTGTTGGATCTGCTCTAAGGGTCACATAGGTGGATCTATCAGATAACAGCCTCATAACCATTTTGACATATTCGGTGGTGTCCATGATTACTGTGTTACCCCCCTTGTCAGAAGGTTTCACAGTTAACTCATGGTCAGTTTGAAGTTCTTTTAGAGCCTTTACTTCCTCATCATTGAGGTTACTGTGGGACTGAGTCTTGTCCATTTTGAGTTTTTCGATGTCATTAGAGACTAATTTAACAAAGGTCTCGATGTTGTGGTATTTTGAGAAAGGGGGGGTGTGCTTGGATCTTGGTCTTAAGTCTGTTAGGGGGGGTTGTAGAGTAGATGGGCCCATGTCGTTTTCCTCTTCCAACGCTAACAGGGCTTCTAGTGCTTGCGTTTCCCTTATCTTTAATCTTTTTTTATCAGTTTCTTCCTCCTTGTGATATTTGTGAAGGGCCAGTTTTCGTGCAAACAGATTAATGTCTTTAATCCATAGAAACTTGTCACAGAGGGGTGTAGGTGTAAACGTGAGACCTTTTTGTAGTAGAGAGAGGGTGTGTGGTGACAGTGTTTTAGATGATACGTTAATGACCAAATTCTGCGTTAAATTTTGTGTCTGGGGAACTATCATTTGGTGTTGTATCCCCATTTCTCGCGATCCCTGAGTTGTATACTCGGAATCTGTACCCCTAAAAAAGGGGATGGGAAAGAAGTGGCAGTGAGATGTGGAATGATGGAAGTCTGTGTATTGTGAGCTGGTGGTTGGGCCACTGCTGAAATCGTGCGCGGTATTTCTGGAGGCCGTCTTGAATCCATATTTTGTGATTGTGTCATTATCATATTGGATGGTGACTGTGAGTCATGTTCCAGTAGTGTCTTTACGGCATGTATTTCCTCCTGTATTTCCTGTAATGGGTCTCCCGGGGATTGGCAAGCGACCCTTATGCACTTTGGGTAGTGCATAGAAAGTGGCTACTGTGGGATGTCTATTGTAAAGAACTTTAAATTCATCATCATTAATGAGGTTATCGTTCTTAGCCTCAGAGAGGAGTATTTCCAATTCGTGAGTGTAAGCATGTGTTGGATCTGCTCTGAGGGTCACATAGGTGGATCTGTCAGATAACAGCCTCATAACCATCTTGACATATTCAGTGGTGTCCATGATTACTGTGTTACCCCCCTTGTCAGAAGGTTTCACAGTTAACTCATGGTCAGTTTGAAGTTCTTTTAGAGCCTTGACTTCCTCGTCATTGAGATTACTATGGGACTGAGTCTTGTCCATTTTGAGTTTTTCAATGTCATAAGAAACTAATTTCACAAAAGTCTCGATGTTATGGTATTTCGAGAAAGGGGGGTGTGTGCTTGGATCTTGGTCTTAAGTCTGTTAAGGGGGGTTGTAGAGTAGATGGACCCATGTCGTTTTCCTCTTCCAGCGCTAACAGGGCTTCTAGTGCTTGCGTTTCCCTTATCTTTAGTCTTTTTTTATCAGTTTCTTCCTCCTTGTGATATTTGTGAAGGGCCAGTTTTCGTGCAAACAGGTTAATGTCTTTAATCCATAAAAATTTGTCACAGAGGGGTGTGGGTGTAAACGTGAGACCTTTTTGTAGTAGAGAGAGGGTGTGTGGTGACAGTGTTTTAGATGATAAGTTAATGACCAAATTCTGCGTTAAATTTTGTGTCTGGGGAACTATCATTTGGTGTTGTATCCCCATTTCTCGCGATCCCTGAGTTGTATGCTCGGAATCTGTACCCCTAAAAAAGGGGATGGGAAAGAGGTGGCAGTGAGATGTGGAATGATGGAAGTCTGTGTATTGTGAGCTGGTGGTTGGGCCACTGCTGCAATCGTGCGTGGTATTTCTGGAGGCCGTCTTGAATCCATATTTTGTGATTGTGTCATTATCATATTGGATGGTGACTGTGAACCGTGTGGTTGTGAGGAGGAAGAGGAGGAGGGTAACTGTAACCCCATAGTGGGGGGATTGGAAACCTCCGCGCATTGAGGTGTCGCTGTTCGATTAGAGGTGTGATTACTGGTGAACCTCTTTCTGAATCTGAGTTCTCCAGCACAGAGGAGTCTGGGCTAGGGCAATCCAATCTGCAGGGGGGCACTAAGCGGAAAAACTTTAAAAATCGCAAATCCCCTAGACACAAGAGGTTCACCAGTAATCACACCTCTAATCGAACAGCGACACCTCAATCTGTGATCTGTGTGAGATTTTCCACCCAACCTGAGATACTATCCGTCAAAGTACCAATGCCAGAAATAAAAGGCCTTCCTGGATTGCCATCTTTGTGTATCTTGGGGAGCATATATAAACAGCCTGGCCTGGGATCCTCTGGGATGAGACGGTTGACCTTGTGTTGCATCTCAGTTGAAAACTTCTTGGTCTTATCAATTAGTTGCTTCTTATAGGCCTCTCTGGGGTCACTTTCAAGTTTACTATAATGAATGGGGTTGGACAGCTGTCCGTTTGCTTCCTTGATATAGTCAGAAGTATTCATTATGATTACTGAACCCCCTTTATCAGCAGGTTTTATGATGATATATGGGTTTGCTCTCAATCATAGAATAGCCCTTTGCTCCTGCAGCGTTAGGTTATTGACTTGTTTCTTTCTTTTCACCAAGATTTCAGTTTTCCCTTTTTTTCTGAAGTGGTCAATGTATGTATCCAGTGTTGAGTTGGTTCCAGGTTGATCTTTTTGTTGGGTTGCTGTTGACGTGTCCTGTCTCCAAATCTGTGTTGTAAGGAGAGTCTCCGTCATGGAAATATTCTCCTAATCTTATTTTTCTGAAGAATTCCTCTATGTCATTACAGAGTTTAATTTTGTCCACAGATCTTACAGGGCAGAAGGACAGACCATTGGAGAGAACTGACATCTCATGTTTGTCAGGTTCATAGGAGGAAAGGTTCACAACACAGCTCTGGTGAATTGGCTGAGCACCTGTGCCTGTGGTGATGGAGACTTTTTGTCTGAGTCTATGGAGCTTTTTGTTTTTGTTGTTGATCATCATATCCTTTAGTTTATGGTAATATAATTGGAGTTTGTCCTTCATCTCCTCTGTGTCATGTTCCAGTAGTGTCTTTACGGCATGTATTTCCTCCTGTATTTTTCTCTTGTTGTTATAGAGAATCTTAATTATGTTGTTGCGCAGTTTTTAAGATTTTCTGCAAATCGACTGTTGTAAGTGTTCCGGTTTGTTTTGGTGGGCATGTGTCTAAAGAGTTAAATCATAACTGCTGGATCTAATTAGACCCAATACAGCTCTGATCAGCACCACCAGTGACTGGTGGTGTTTTTTCTCAGTAACTGAGGCTCTTAAAGATGCCCCAGTTACAGGGGAAAACTTGTAAAAGAATTTTAAAATAATGAAAAAAGCAGGGGAATGTCCCCCAGGGCTCTTTTATCACCTCATGGGGGACATATAAAGTATTAACACACAAAAAAATAATAAATACTCCTAAAAATACATGGACGTTACCCAATAATAAAAAAAAAAACAAAACAAAAAAAAAAAACCACTGCCATAGTCTCCCATTTTCCCCGAGGCTATACATATTATATAAGATTATGACTGAAAGAAAATAGGGAAATCATTCATAATGTTCATTTAATTTAAAAAATATTTTAAAATGTACTATAATTTCCAAAAAGACACTTTTTAAAATTTTTAACCTGAAATGAACCTCACCACCAAATCGATCACAATGGGGCAGATTTACTTACCCGGTCCATTCGCGATCCAGCGGCGCGTTCTCTGCGCTGGATTCGGGTCCGGCCAGGATTTATTAAGGCAGTTCCTCCGACGTCCACCAGGTGGTGCTGCTTTGCTAAAGTTCCCTGGAACGCAGTGGAATACACCAAGCTGGGCTTAGTGAAGGTAAGTGCAAGCTCCGCGACACATTTTTTGTTTTAAATGTGGCGTTTTTTCCGAATCCAGGGGATTTTGAGATGGTTTTCTCATGACACATTGTACTTTAAATTAGTTTAAAAATTTGGATTATATCTTTTGTGTTTAGTTTAAAAAAAAACTGAAATTTGACAAAAAATTTTCAAAGATCTAAATTTTCTACTTTTGAAGTAGTTAGCCAAAGCACCCAAATGAATTCATAACTTACATTTCCCAAATGTCTGCTTTATGTTGGCATGTTTTTTTACAATTCCACATATTTTACTAGAATGTTATGAGGCTTTTGAGGGACCTGCTCAAATTTCAAATGACTGTGTGAGGCCTAAATAATATTAATATTATGCCACATTATGCAAACTACATCCCTCAACATATGAAAATTCAATTTAAAAAAAGTTTAACCCTTTAGATGTTTTAGTGGTTAAAACTAGAGAGGGGCGAATCGATTCTAATGATTCTAACTTCGGTTAGAATTTCAGGAAAAATTTGATTCGTCACAAAGCCAAAGTTTATGCTGATTCGCGGAAACGAAGTTGTTTTTTTTTCCCTCATGTTTCTGCTAAATGGGCACGAGAACAACGTTTTACATGGGGCAGAGAACTCTGGGAAGGAGAAAGGAACATCCCCGGTGACATCTGCATACCTGTAAGCCAATCAGCGAACGGCAGGCTTATGTGATGTCACACAGCCCTATAAAACCCAGCCATGGTCTATCTCAGCGCTTCACACTTCATGTTGTAGCGTCCAGCTGCTGCTATTGTACTGTGCGATTCTTTCTGCAATCCCTCGCTGTTCTTTAAGGGGGTTCTATATAGCCAAAATAGCAGTTCTATTTAGTGACAAAAATCACTTCTGCTGCTTCCTGCAGTAGGCAGGCTGTGCATACTGACACCGGTGAGGAGAGTAGCAGTGACCAGGAAATGCAAATTGACTTTGATGTAGCCGATCGCACTTGGGAGCCGGGTGTAGCAGGGGATTCATCATCGTCGGGCGAAGAGTGTGTCAGCTAGCGGAGCAGGCAGCAAGTCGCTACTGTGGCTGTGACTCAGCAGGGTGGCAGCAATGCGAGGACGGGAGCCTAATGTCTGCGGGGTGCAAATCCCGATTCGCAGGCCCAAATAAGCAGCGGCACAGGGGCTCAGCGAGGCAGCGGCAGTAGTAGTCACTCAGTGCAGAGTGTTGGCGGTAAAATTACCACCTCAGCGGTGTGGCAGTTTTTTGTAAAGACACCAGAGGAGCCGAGAATGGGTATATGTCGTATCTGCGGGCAGAAAGTGAAGCGCACCAGCTCACCCTGAACTGGTGACATGTATATGTGTGTAAAAACTACCACTTTTAAGTGGTAGGTTTCCTTTAAAGGAAGCATCTGAAGAATCTTGCGTGCCCGAGCGCCACTAATATCCGGTACCTCCATAACTACATTTGGGTTTCTACTGCAATAGAGTATATAGTACCTATCAATCCAATATAGTTGAAAGACCAAGTATTTATTCTTTTACATAGTATATTAAATTTAAGGTCATAGGTATCTGGATTCTGAATGTAATCTTAGCTCGGTCTCAGTTCCTAGTTATTATGTTTGTAATGTCATCATGACCCAAATCTTCTTACATCTTGAGGGTTTACAACTATCTACTAAATTGACTTATATTACAAAGGAAATTAGTAAATATTTTCTTAGGATTGAGACTAAACACAGAAGGGAATGCACTTATAGAAAGATTTATAATCTACTAGTTCATGTTTGTCCTTGTTACAGATCTTGTCTTGGCTTATACCACACAAGCAGCTGTAAATCTCAACCTTTTATCATTGTGTTCAGCAATTAATTTCTCCATAAATCAAGATCATAAGCCTTTATGCTCCATGCTAAGCATTTACTGTATGTCAAGGGAACTATGCTGTAACATCCATGTCAGTGCGTGGGTGTGCGCTAAGGCTCTGATTGTATCTTTGTGTCTTCCTTTTGTGTCTTTCTGAACTACTGTAGTGTGACCATGGCTTTAGCTGGCTCTGCTGTTTGGATTGATTAGCACCATGCCAATCTCTTTCCTCTAGCATTAGCTCTGGTTCATCATTAGTTAACCTGTTACAATATCTTTTTACACTACTCATCTGCTCCATGTGTTGTCCAGATCTTTGAGTTCTACCCCAATCACTATTGAGGCCTGTGCTGAGAGTCCTGCTCACGCTTCCTAGGGTGCTGGCTATGGAAGTTTCTTAGCAATTATCTTGTGTTTATGATTTCTTTCCCCTGATGTTCAAACTTTGGGCCTATGTTTAGACTATTCTCTTCTCTTATGATTTTGTACTGCATTTGCCCTCTTTGTTGTGACCTGGCTCTGGAGATTATTCTTCTGTGTTTTTTTGTGTTGTCTCCATGTTATACATATTTGCTGATGGAGAGATCATCTCCCAGTTACTAGCCACTACCTAGGGATATTCGAGTAAGTACATAGAGTGGGTCTAGGGAGGTCAGCATTTGGGTTCACTGTCACGCTATTAGTTGGTGCTGTATGAGATAGATGTTAAAGGAAACCTGTCACAAGGGACTTTATTTTCACTAAAGACATGTTACAGAAGCCCATTACAGCTGCATTGCACATATGCCTTTCTGCTTTTTCTAAGTCTTGCATTAGAATATAATTGTGTGTTAGAACTTACCTGGCACCCTGACAGAATTCCCTGTGTAGTCCCACGGGTTGGGGTTTGGTTTGGATGCCTTTCAAAAACAACATGTGACTTGTCTGTGCTGCAGACTCCTTAGCTCTCAGCCCCCACCTTTGTGCTCCTGTACAGCTCTTCCCTTCTGCTCCTTCACAGAGCTCACAGCCTGGTAAGCTGACATCAGTGGGAGAGGGAGGAACACAAAGGTGGGGACTGAGAGCTGGAGAGTGAGAACCACAGACAAGTCACATGTTGTTTTTAGAAATGCCTCCAAACCAAAGCCCAACCCCTGGGACTTAACAGAGGATTCTGTCAGGGGGCAAGGTAAGTTATAACACACAATTTTAATCAATGCAAATGCTTAGAGAAAGCAGAATCTGTGCAATGCAGCTGTAATGGGCTTCTACAATCAGTCTTTAATGAAAATGAGGTCCCTGGTAACAGGTTCCCTTTAACCCACCTTTATGGCCTTAAATACCAATAACTGATCTTTGTGGTCAATACCAACCCATATATTACCATATAGTAAGAGGACTTCCTCTGTTATCCCTTACCTCGTCCTGTCACATGACAATGGCTGTCTTTGTAGATTGTCATAGCAGGTAGGGGCCTTTAGAATACTTTTAGATCTAATATTTTATATTATTATTAAAATAAAAATTATGTTTTTATTTAAAAAATCCTTACAAAAGAAGAAAAGAAACAAGAGAAACAAACTTTCTTAAAAAATTAATCATTACATAAACATATAACTTATATACTCGAGTATAAGCCTAGTTTTTCAGCACTAAAAAAATTAGCTGAAAACCCAAACTCGGCTTATACTCGAGTAAAAAAATGTTTTACCAGGTTTTTGTGGTAAAATTAGGGACCTCGGCTTATACTTGGGTCGGCTTATACACGAGTATATACGGTACATTAAAATGACTTATATCTGCTATGACTGCCTCTGGCCATTCCCCTGCCTTTCTGCCCGGAACTGCCAACAGGAGATAGGACACAATTTTGAAGCCAGATTTTATATTTTTATTGAAAATTTCTTACTGTACATGTGATTTTTATAAAATGATGCACAGTAATAACAAAGATGCCAGAGTTTTAGATTTTGCAGATCTGTAACACGACATGAAGGTGTTGCTGCTGTCAGTTCCTGTCAGATAGAACAGAACAGAATCTGGTAATATCCTAAATGCTGAGTGGGGAGGTTTTATATGTGTGTATTATATTATGTATAATCACATATATCTGGCAGTGTGTGGCTAATATATACGGTTATGTTATTATATTAGTTAAAAAGATTTTCTTTTTCAAAGGGGTGTGCTAATGCGACAGGGGGCCTGGGGAACGGTATCTTACCACAACCATTCTGTGTCTTCACAGGCTGTTACACTGTGCAGGAGCAGGGCGTAAGGGTGAGGCAGTGTAGCCGTCTGTCAGACAGAGGCTATCTGGAGACCACATGTGCATTACAGAAATGTATGGGTCTTTAGAGACTGATTCTCTGTTTTCTTTGACACCTTAAAGGAAATCTACCATGAAAATCCATCATGATAAACCAGGGACACTTACTCATATATCCAGGCACAGCGACTGTGGTAATCTTCTAAAATACATTTTTAAAGTTACGCTATGTTAGCAGGACGGGGTCTCCTGGGGATGTTACCAGAGCCCCTTTGTGATTTGTTATATATGGCCTCCTGTCTTCTAACTTGTTAACATGTAACATTATGCTAATGAGTCTGAAGAACTCTGGGCAAAACCAAAGCCTCTTCACACTGCAGATTCACCGGCTGTTACAATAATAATAATAATAATAATAATAATAATAATAAGCAGAATATGTCTCACCCAATGACCTGCTTACTCCTTATCCCTCTGTTTGTGTAACTTAGCAGCAGCAGCAAGTACAGAGGAAAAGGAAAACTGCCCTGCTCATTGTAACAGCCTGTGAAGTTGCATCATTGAGGGCCTCTCCAGAGCGGATCTATAAATAAGCGTCCCTGGTTTATCATGTTTGATTTTCATGGTAGATGTCCTTTAAGTGTACTGCCTCCACTTAGCACCATTATCTGCATTATCCATATGCAAATAAGACACTTAGTGCACCCCGGGCATGTCCTCAGTGCCTGGAGGATTTCTATTGCCTCCTAAATACTTACCTATCCTTCCAGTGTCACCAACCTCCTGCCTAACAGGGGTAGTAGTCCATGCAGGTATAGCAGGACTCTGGGTGCCAAGGACATGCCCTGAGTGCACCAAATACCTAATTTCAAAATATACTATGAATTAAAAAATTCCCTTGCACAAAAAAAATGGAGCACTCGGTCGGTGCACTACAGGAAGCACTAGATTCATGAACGGGTACCAGAAATCCTGAATCTGGTGCCCCCTGCACACAACACAGGTAAACTGCATCAATGCAGTGCTCCAATATCTAGATATAACAGAACAGCTAGTAATAAAAACTTAGAAATCCACAATGCAAAATTATTATCCCTACTTTAAATTTATCATTCTTCCTACCAGTGATTCACCTCTGTATTAAATAACCCATGTGGTTGTTTTTCACATTTTCCAATTAAACTGAAAAATTGTGATATTAGTCGGGTGTTTCTAGAGATAAGAATATTTACTGTGTTCCAGTGGTTTGTTTGCTTTATTACTGTTATATTGATATATTATTACACTATTCTGTTGTAATGTTTAATATCACTCCCAGCTAATAAACATAAAGCATTGTGTCTATAACCGAGGTAAAAAATAGATTTTGTCAGTTGGGAAAATGAAAGTGAACTATTTTTAAACTTAAAACAGTCAAATAAATGAGGGTCTAAGTAAAACATCCATAACTAAAAGGCTCTTAAGTTATTACAATAACACAAATACCATTACATTTGTCAATGATGTCAACCTATGAACCATTAAGCATTTATTAAAAATTGAGTTGAGTCTAACCTTAAATGCACAAGGGCATATGACTATATTGCAAGAGGTCTACCTGGAAAAGGTCTCCTTGACCCTCATAGAGTATTGCAGAGGCTGATGCAGTGCAAAGCTCTAAGCCAAGAGTAAAACATAAAGGGGCAGATTTACTTACCCGGTCCGTTCGCGATCCAGCGGCTCGTTCTCTGCGCTGGATTCGGGTCCGGCCGGGATTTATTAAGGTAGTTCCTCCGCCGTCCACCAGGTGGCGCTGCTGCGCTGAAAAGCATTTGAACGCGCTGGAGTTCACCTGCTCGGGCTGAGTGAAGGTAAGTGCAAGCTCTGCGACAGATTTTTTTTTCGGCCACGCCCCCCGCTTTCTGTCGCGTGCACGCTGGGACCGATGCGCCAAAATCCGATCGCGTGCGCCAAAATCCCAGGGAAATTCAGGGGAAATCGCCGCAAATCGGAAATATTCGGGTAACCCGTTGGGAAAACGCGAATCGGGCCCTTAGTAAATGACCCCCAAAGTATCAAAAAGACAAGTCAGGTGCACAACCAAGGAACAAGAGCAATATCCATCCATGGGGGCCTGACTGCAGTGTAGGGGCAACTGGATTCCCTAGTACTTTAGTGACTGGCTTGTAGTGTGGTCTCGTGTCAGAGAAATATGTCAGAGATGGCTTGGTCCAGAAGAACAGACCCCATCCACACTGTAAGGGTCAGCGAGGGGATGCAAGAAGAGGGGAGGCCACAATGTGATGAAGGGATTGCTCTGGAGCACTCCTGGTTTTTGTGTAGTGATAGATCCCTGGGCAGATGGTGAAGGGGAGGCCCATGATGTCAACAGCAGCAGCCAGGGCTCACATGTAAAGACAGGGACCTCAATCAAAATCTGACAGTCTCTTTAACGGCACACAGTCCAAAGAAGCAGCAGGTAACAGGCTTTAAACAATGTTTTATGCAGGCTTCCATGAGGCAGTACATTGGTTGGATGTAGATCTTGGCTTGGGAGTGTACCTCAGCCTTGGTCCAGTGGTGAGGGGCTGCCTTTAAGGAGCCAAGAAAAAGGCTCTGCTGCTTGTGCAGCAATCTGGATGCAGTCTCTGCATTATGAGCAAACAGAACTACTAGTCTCTAATGGGAGAGAGGGACCTGGTCTTGCCTCCTGACAGGAACTGACAGAAAGACCTCAGCATAAATACCCTGAAATCCGGCCAGAGGACATATATTTATATACTTTCAGCTTTGTTGATTTCCAAGGGCTCCAACCAATCACTGGCATTGAAAAAAAGTTAAACATTGAAACATTTTATGTAAACATTACATATTGTGAGACACTGAAGGGGTTAACTGTGGATGGGCGGTATGTTTCCCCTAGGTTTTGCTATTATGCAAGGCCTTAGTGCTGAGGTTGGGTGTCCAGCACCTGGGGACACAGGTGGTGGGAACAGCCCAATTAGCCTCATAAGCCGCTCAGCAGAGTTGAGAGTGTTGTCTCTCTGGAAGGAGGCTGGAGAGCACACAGCCCTGACCTCTGTGCTGGAGCAGCCAAGTGATTTTGTATAGTGGTGAGTTAGTGACACCTGTATAGTTAGCACCCTGGATTTTGTTTTTTAATGCCTGAATTGTAAGGCTGTTTTATTTGCTGCTGCAATAAACGCAGGCGAGACCTGTTTTGGACTGTACTTTGGTGTCACTGTCGTGAACTGCATCACAGCACCCGCCGCTACCACGGTCTCTACTGGGCCAAATCTCCCACATATGGTGCTTCGATGCGGGCAGTTCAAAAGACAACACCTGAAAGGCTCGCTACATCCTGCCTGGTGAAAGCAGCAGGCAAATTGCAGGATAAAGCCAAGATGGAGGACTATTAAATACCTGCAAGAGAGTCCAGGGCTAATCGCAGCTGCAGCAAGCCATGCTCCAGCAGCAGGAGGAGAGGTCCCACCACAGCAAGCCATGTTCCACGCAGCAGGAGGAGAGATCCCGCCAGCGCAGAGAGAGGGTCCCGCCAGCAGCAAGCCATGCTCCAGCAGCAGGAGAGAGGTCCCCGCACAGTCAGCAGAGAGAGGGCCCGCAGCAGCAGGAGGAAGGTCACCGCAGCACAAGCCATGTTCCAGCTGCAGGAGGAGAGGTCCGCCAGCAGCAGGAGGAGAGGTCCCGCCAGCAGCCCACTGTTCCAGCTGCAGGAGGAGAGGTCCCGCCAGCAGGAAGAGTCCCGAGCCATGTTCCAGCTGATGATGGAAAAGGTTTTTCTGGCCTTATGGCAGCACCGCAAGGATGACTACTGAGGGGCCCAACTGGTTTGCAAGGTCACCACGGTTGTCCAGCGTTCGCACGGCTGCAGTACAAAGGTTACAAAAAATGACGGCGACCGACGTGGAGGCGTATCTCACTGTGTTCGAGCGAGTAGCTGAGGCGAGAGGGTTACCAGCTGAGCAGTGGGCAATGTCCTGGCACCGTTCCTGACGGTGAAGCGCAAAGGCTACACGACCTGATGAAACGAGGCCCGTGAGTACCCCCGCTAAAGGCGGAGTTTCTGGCTCGTCTTGGGGTCACCTTCAAGTTCGCTCCAGCCGGTTCCACAGATGGGCCTTATCAAAAAACTACCCCCACGCTCCCAATGCATGACCTGATCCATCTAGTCCGGAGTGGCTACACCAGAGGACTGCACCCAGCAAGATGGTAAGAGAGTGGTTCTTGACAAGTTCACCCATTCTCTGCCCTCTTGCGGTTGGACAGGCCGTTCCCACAAAACCTGAGGAACTCGTGTCCTAGTAGAGAGATATCGGCTACGGAGGATCTTCTACTTTCCTCTCCCACGAAGCAGTGCCAGTGACAAGGTCACCAAACCATCTGCAAGACTGCTACCTGCGGAAAAGGGGAGACAGGTCAGGTTGGGAGGGGGTTCATTGGGGGGCGTGGATACCCAGAACCCAGTGAGGCTGTGACAGAGGTCATAGCCGTATCCAGTTGCTGGCGATGCCATAAAATGGGCCATATTGCTGCCAACTGTCCACTTAAGTGGAGCCAATGGACTGCAACCAGACCCGGCGATTGTCACTGTTTGCCCGCTGGTTCTGGCAGCCAGTCGGTCACGGATGCAGAACCCCAAGTGTGTATGGTCACAATCGGGGGCAAACAGTGGAAGCCTTGCTAGACTCAGGAGTCTGGTCACCCCTGGTGCGGGGAACTTGGTTGATCCTGGACCTAACAGTGGGCGGAAAGTGGGAGTGTTTGTATACATGGGGACACTCGCGAATACCCACTGCTGTCATCAACCTACATACCCTTGTGGTACTATTACCCATGAAGTGGGGGTGGTGGGACCCTGTTTCATGAGGCTATCATCGGCAGAGACTTACCGGTGTTTTGGGACCTCTGGAGACGAAGACCCACCTCAGGGTCTATTGCAGATAATGGACATCAGGTATGTCCGGCCTGGCCCTGGAACCCTTTAGGCAATGTTCCACCCAGCAGTAGGGTGACCCCATGTGATTAATTCTCTCCCCTAGAGTCTCTAGCTGGTGAGGTCGGGCCACGAGGAGTAGCCGACCTGCCGGACCTTGAGATTTCCGTGAAAATTTTGGGTGCACACTACAGACCCTACCTTGTTTAGCACGGGAGAATGTTAAGTGATAAATGGGGTACTCCCCGAATGGTGATTGTTGGGGAACTGTTGTCAGGTGTGACCATATACGGGTGAGGAGGTTGAGCAACTTGTAGTACCCCCAATCTCACCGTAGGCTGGTGCTAAGATTTGGCACCAAACATGTGCTGGGAGGGCACTAGGTGCTGAGAAGACCGAGAAGGATCCTGCAGAGATTTTCTGGCCCGGGGTGTGGGAGGAGGTAACCGGTATTTGAGCTCCTGCCCTGAGTGCCAACTTACTGCCCCGGTGTCCCACTTTAGGAGTCCTCTGGTACCGTTACAATCATCGAGGTGCCATTTGAACGGATTGCATGGATCTGGTTGGCCCCATAGTCAAATCCTCAAGGGGGCACCGATACATCCTAGTTATCCTGACTACGCTACGCGGTATCCCGAGGCGATTCCATTAAGGAACACCTCCTCCAAAAAATTGCTAGGGAGCTGTTCCAGGTGTTCTCACGCACAGGCCTCCCCAAGGAAATCTTGACTGACCAGGGTACCCCCATTCGTCTAGGGTAATGAAGGAGATGTGTAAATTACTGCAAGCTAAACCAGCTCCGCACCTCTGTGTATATCCTCAGACAGATGGCCTGGTCGAGAGGTTAATAAGACCTTGAAGGGGATGCTAAGAGGGTGGTCAGCAAAGATGGGAAGGACTGGGATTGTTTGTTGCCCTATTTGATGTTTGCCATACGTGAAGTTCCCCAGTCCTCCACAGGTTTCTCACCTTTGAGCTGTTATATGGCCGTTCCCCACGTGGGCTTTTGATGTAGCCAAGGAGACCTGGGAACAGGAGAGGACCCCCCACGTAGTGTGATATAACACGTCTCCCTTATGCAGGACCGCATAGCGGCGGTAAGCCCCTTGAAAGGACACATGACAAGGGCAAAGAGGCCCAGTCTAGGGTCTACAATAGGTCAGCCAGACCAGACCTTAACCCGGCGACAGAGTGCTAGTTCTGGTGCCCACCTTGAGAGCAAGTTCTTGGCAAAATGGCAGGACCATATGAGGTCATGGAGAAAGTGGGGGAGGTAACCTACAAGTATCTCAGCCGGGGAGAGGAAACCCGAAGATACCACGTGAACCTCCTAAAGCCAGGGAGGGAAAGAGAGTCCCTGTGCCATGGAGTAGAAAAAGCGTCTGTCCCCAAAAGGGGACACGGAGTGTGGTTACCCGATGCCAAGTGCCCTGAAGTATGATCTCGGAGTTCCCTCTCCAGGGCCCAGATTCAGGAATCGAAGGAGTTTGTGCTCCAATGTGGATGTTCTCTAGTTACCGGGACGTACTCATCATCAAGCATGACATATAACCGAACCCCACATCCGGGTACACCAAAAACCCTGCCGGTCCCCGAAGCACGCCGGCTTGCCATATCCGAAGAAGTCAGGCAGATGTTAGACCTGGGGGTGTTATCGAGGAGTCTAAAAGTGACTGGTCAAGTCCTATTGTGTTGATTCCCCAAGCCTGATGGGTTCCCTATGGTTCTGTAATGATTTTGAAGTTGAACGAGGTGTCCAAATTTGATTCTTATCCCATGCCCAGGGTGACGAGTTGATAGAACGACTTTGGACAGGCTAGGTTCTTCTTCTCCACCCTTGACCTGACAAAGGTGTATTGGCAGGTACCCTTACTGACAGGGCCAAAGAGAAGACGCTTTTGTTACTCTCTGATGGCTTTTCAGTACGGGGTACTCCCTTTTGGCTACATGGGGCTCCTGCACATTCCAGAGGTTAATGGATCTCGTGCTAAAACCTCACCGGCGAGAGGCCCTGGCTATCTGGATGACTCATAGTTTTATACCAATTGGGAGAGTCCCCCGGCCAGGTCAAGCGTGGTAGACTCCCTGGGGCAGGCAGTGTTGACAGCGAACCCCCAAAAATGTGCACTGGGGGTCTGAAGAGGCCCGTTACCTGGGTACCGTATTGGGCGAGGGTGTCATCAAAACCCAAGTAAATAAAGTAGAGAGGCGATCCTCTTGGCCACGACCTATGAGCAAGAAGAGCAAGTGAGGCTTTCCTAGGCAGTGGGCTATTATCGCCGATTTATCCCCGATTTTGCTACCATAGCGGCACCCCTGACTGACCTACCAAGGGTAGCAGGCGGTTATGGTAAAGTGGAGTGAAGAGGCTGAGGGGGCGTTCAGCGACTTAAGACAGTTTTTGTGCGAGGGACCGTGGTACTGATCACCCCTAACTTCACCAACAATACCTTTTAGTGTGCAGACTGACGCTTCTGACTTGGCTTAGGGGCTGTCCTGTCCCAAGTGTGGAGGGTGAGGAACATCCCTTGACATTCCTGAGCCGCAAGCTCACACCCCCTGAGAAGAACCTATAGCATAGTGGAGAGGGAGTGGGCGATAAAATGGGCCTGGAATCCCGGAAGTTTACTGGTAGGGCGACATTTACACCTAGTGGACTGAATCACTCTCCCCTCAACGGATGATCAGGCTAAAGAGGAGAACGCCAGGGTCAACAGGTGGTTCCTATGTTTTAAAGAATTTTAAATTCACGGTTAGAAACGAGCGGGAAAGCTGCATGGGATGCCTATGCCCTGTCTCGTACCCCGTTGATGGCCAAAGTGTTCGCCCCCAGGGTCAAACAGCAGGGGAGGGTTAGGAGACACTGAAGGGGTTAACGGGATGGGCGTAGTTTCCCCTAGGTTTTGCTATTATGCAAGGCCTTAGTGCTAAGTTGGGTGTCCAGCACCTGGGACACAGGTGGTGGGAACAGCCCAATTAGCCTCAAAGCCGCTCAGCAAGAGTTAGAGTGTTGTCTCTCTGGAGAGGCTGGAGAGCACACAGCATGACCTCTGTGCCTGGAGCAGCCAGTGATTTTGTATAGTGGTGATATTGTACACCTGTTTAGTTAGCACCTGCGGGTAGGATTTTGTTTGTTTAATGCCTGAATGTAAAGGCTGTTTTATTTTGCTGCTGCAATAAACGCAGGCGAGACCTGTTTTGGACTGTACTTTGGTGTCACTGTCGTGAACTGCATCACAGCACCCCGCTACCACGGTCTCTACAGGGCCAAAGTCTCCACACATATGTTAACCCTAGACTTCTGCATAGCAACGATCCGACTGATTCGAACTCAGCGCGGGGTTTAAGAATAAATTGTGTCGCAACCAATGCACTTACATGCACGGAAGAAAGGTGACTCCTCGGCAGACCTGAGCGGGGAAGTGACACATGCAGTGAATCGCACACACAATGGGGTCATTTACTAAGGACGATTCGCGTTTCCCGACGTGTTACCACCCGAATATTCCCGATTCGGCCAATTTTCCCTTTATGCCCTGGGATTTTGGCGCACGCTATCGGATTGTGGCGCATCGGCGCGGCATGCAACGCGACGGAAATCGGGGGCTGGCCAAGGATTCGGAAAAAACCGCCGCATTTAAAAAAAAAATGTGTTGCTTGGGACGCACTTACCTTCACTCAGCCCGAGCCGGTGTTAACTCCAGCGCGTTCAGATGCTTTTCAGCGTTCAGCAGCGCACAGCCGCGCTGGTGGACGGCGAGGAACTACCTTGAGAATCCGAACCGGCCCGAATCCAGCGCAGAGAACGCGCCGCTGGATCGCGAACGGACGCGGTAAGTAAATCTGCCCCAATGTTAGTGAATCGTCGGCACGTGCATTTTGTCGGACAATGCCACTTTCGGAAACTTCTCCTGACGGTAAGTGTGCCCCACTGTGTTTTTGTCAAGTCTACTCCAAGGGTTTTCCAGAATTCCTGAAAAACCATTGCATCAGTTTTAATGATTTGTTGATTTCAGGAAGTGGAGAGTTCGTACAGCGGGTGATTATTATGAAATTTCCCACATCTCTATTTGCAGGAGTTGCAAGGAGGAACACATTTAGCTCTAAATCTTTGGGCCAACTCTCATGTTGATTTTGACCAATAACAATCCATTGTAAGTATAACATCACAGATGAGATGGGAACATGAAAAGCTTATCCTGTCATCTGTCAACTCTAGACTGAGATATAGCTTTCTCTGCCTAAAAAACAACAGAGACACATTTTTCTTTAAGAAAATGAGATAAAAAACTTAATGAAATGATGAGTTAATTGAATTATTATAAAACATGAATCATACACATAATAATAGAGAAAATCCATGGGAAAAATGGTTTCAAGTTCTCAAATAAAATTCTATTCAACAGGAGGAAATTTGGCAGTTCATAATATTAACACTTCAGAATGGAGATTTTTTGTTGTTTTTGTTTGTTTTTTCATGAAATCTGATGATTGAGTGTTATGTAACTTCATGTTATCTAAAATTTATTTTCAATTTTGTTATTTTTGAAATAATAATAATAAAATAAGTAAAATGCTGAAATAGTCGAGTTAAGCCGACCAGTATGACCGAGGCCCCTAATTTTACACAAAACCTGAAAACCTATGACTTGGAATAGCCGAGGTGTGGAAATGCAGTGGTCACAGCCTCCCCAGTTAAGGCCAGCCGTACACTTCTCTGTATATGGCCAGCTCCGCCCCCAGTATCAGTACCAGCCAAACCATACCCCGCCAGAGTATTAAGCCAGCCCCCTGCCCAGTATATAGCAGTCCTCTACCCCAGTTAAGCCAGAGCGGGGGAACCGGAAAGGTGAGTTTGATTTATTTTTTTTACTCTAGTATAGAGCCGAGTTGGGGTTCCAGCACATTTTTTTTTGGCTGAAAAAAGTAAGCTAATACATTGAGTGGTATATAGATTATAACACTAATAGTACTATCATTATTAGTTCTAGGGTTAGACTATTGTGGATCCCTTGGTTTTTATTGACTATTATTAGTGATGAAAAACAAAAGTGTTAGTTGTGTTATTGAAAAAGCAAACAATGTGGTATAAAACACAGATGCTTCTCCACACCTTAATTGGACCACTACTCACACTATGGTAAAAGGCACTACTCTGTCAAGAAATAAATGTTGTATCATTTGTCTTTTCCGGAAAATTCCGACCGCGTGGAAAATATTTTAATGATTTGTTTTGGCGAGTTCATAACAGTTAGGTAGTAACATATAATATTGTTGATTAAACTAAACTTTCTTCTGTGAAAATTAAAGGGACCTGTCACCACTTTCACATAATACAGTAGTGACAGTTCCGCATAGAGCCCCTACTAAACACTGAACTACTTCTTAGTTAAATATTGTTTCCCTCATACCCCATGAATTAATTTTATTTTATATTATGGCATAAGGGGGCGGTTGTCCTGCTCAGCCCATTTCCCTATGTCCCGTGCTTCTTCTCAGCAGTCTGTTACACAGGGGTAAGTCATCTAGGTCCCTTTAACCCACGTTACATTTGGTCAAGTACAGAAACAGACACGTATGAGTTTATTAGGAAAAAAATTTATTGTAAACAACTTAGTCAAGAAGGCTATATAAGAGGACCTGTCACCAGGGACCCATTTTAGCGGCACTCCCTCAGTCCCACACAGGACTAGTAACATACACTGCCAAGTTGTTTTTGTATTAAAAATTGTTTACAGAAAAAAAGATTGTATATGTACCTTTAACATTAGCATCTGCTGTGTGACTAGGGCATGTTGCTCAAGGGAGGTTTTGGAAAGGAGCAGTTTCCCCCCACCCTTGGGAACAGTTTCCATGTGACCTTTTCAAATATATGAAAACACCATTCACCAACGCCCGCTGCCTCTGACAGCCAAATCACGAGTGTGGGGAGTGTTATAATTATATTTGAAAAGGTCACATGTTTTCCCAAGGATGGGGGGAAACTTCTCCTTCCAGCCCCTCCTATTTCGGCAACTGCCTAGTCACACTAGTACAGATGCTACATGAAAGGTACAATTAAACAATATTTTTTTCGTGAAAACCGTATTTTTTTATACAAAACACTTAGCAGTGTATGTGACTATGCCATGCTGGGGGGACTGGGGAATGCTAAATGGTATCCTGGGGTTACAGGTTCCCTTTAAGTTAAAAAATTGTCATGTAACAGGGTGAGTCATCTAGGTGCTGTTTACATATAACATCTACACATGTAGTAGTCTGATCACATGAAATCAAAGCAACCTCCATGGCCTTCTACTCTCATCATCCACCATGGATGTTGGCGTGGATTTCATGTGATCAGATCACTACATGGAAAACGTGTTATAATGTAACAGGACCTTAGATAACATCACCCTTAGTACATTACATTTTTTACTTAATAGCCTTTTATACTAAGTGTTTCTAAAATACCCTTTTTTTTTCTAATAAACTTCATCTGGTCTCTCTGTACTGTATCAAAGACCACTATCTAAATGCACCCCAGCAACATGTTGCTAACTAAATATTCCCAAATTATGACTGGCTGTTAGCATCATGGTATCTATGTATGTGTGCGTACATTATACGAAAGAGGAAGGTAGACCCAGTTTTTGTGCAGGATGCCCACATGCCAAGAATATCATCTATATAGAGGTCATTGAAGGTGCATGGACATGCGCAGCGTCTGCTCCAATCATTTCTGGGAGCTATGTAGGGGTCGGAATGGAGGTCACTCTCGGCCCCATTCCGAACCCCCCTGTTCTTCGTGTCTGTGAGGTCCCCCATTCACTGAGCCCCCACGATCAGCATGTTAGTCCTTATCAGTGAGATAAGCCAATGTTTGTGCGGCAAAACACCCTTGATCAGCTGGCAAGATTACATGAGTGTATTATTTCACCATGATTGAGAGCGATCTGTAGAGAACACGTCGCGTGCATTTTTCGGATTGGTAAATCCCGTCAGTCTGAGACAGCGCTGCTTTGTTCATATGTGGCATAGGTTGTAGAGATTTCTTTTTAATTATTCCTGATTTGTGGCTTGGTGGATAGAGCCATGGGCTGTTCTTCAGAGTTTGGATTCGCTTATCACAGTCGTGATCTGGCACAAATCCTATGACTCCAACTATTTGATCAGAGAGGAGGTACATGGTTACTTTATAATAAATGCATCCTGTACGGTAATTAATAATACCACTGCACATTATAAACTGCACATCAGTTATAGGCTTAATTGTCCAAAATCCCGATTCAGCAAACAAACACGGTATACCCACAAGACAAATTGTAAACAATTGATCAACACCTTGCTGTTAACCATTTTAATACTTTACTTTATCTACACTTGCTGCTCCGAATAGTACATTATGTACAATCTATTCAGGCTTAGTCTCTCTATAACACTTGCTGCCTGCAAAGAGAACACTATGTAAAACAATGTACTTACTCCTCTTATCCTCTGCTAGTATGATGGCCTTGCAGATAGGACACTATGACAATGCTGCACAGCTCCATCTGCTCTATAACATGCTTGCCGGCAGATAGGACACATTGTACAATGTTTAGCATACTCTGCTCTCACAATCCAGTCATTCAGTAGGGACATATGTACAATACTCGCTCATCATCGCCTTCATATGGCTGCCTGCAGATAGGACACTCATGTACAATCTGCCACAGCGCTTTCTGCTCTATAAGATGCTGACTGAATAAGGACCACATGTCAATGTACTCAGCTCCTCCGCTCTATAACATGCCTGCTGCAGATAGACACTGATACAATGTACTCATCTTCCTGGCCTGTAATATCGGCACAACAGATAGCACTAGTATAAACTCTATTCAGCTATCCTGCTCATAAACAGCTGCCTTCAGTTAGGACAACTATGGTACAATCTACTCAGCCCTCCTGCTCGTATACATGTCTCCTGCAGAATCTAGGACAAGGTTGGGCATTTACTTACCGAATCCCAGAGTTCCCAAAAGTGCATTGTCCTCCGAATCACTCTGCCAGCGATTCACAAGATGTCGCGCCCGATATCCTGCATGTGTCGCTTCCACTCAGGTCCGCCGAGTTCACCTCTCTTCCTGTTGCATGTAGTGCATGGCTTGCGACACAATTTGAAAGTTATATCCGTGCCATCCGATCCCGTTGTTGTACGACTGAACGCCCCCCCCCCCCTCACGATTTGTGTCACATGAATAGCCAGC
The DNA here is from genome assembly GCA_019512145.1 of Engystomops pustulosus. NCBI lineage: Eukaryota > Metazoa > Chordata > Amphibia > Anura > Leptodactylidae > Engystomops > Engystomops pustulosus. Next base: position 18,559,773 of record CM033650.1, on the reverse strand, counting down.
ACAGCCGCCAAAATCCAACGCTGCTCCAACAACTCCATTTAAATAACCCTCTCCCAGCAGCCGCAAATGGAAATCGTACGGGATGTCCGACAAAGTCGGTCCGTGGGGGCGCGCTTAGTTATATAATGAGCCTCTAGCCTACCCACTACTCTGCTCAGCTCCGTTGCGCTGTCCGATCAAATAACGAGGGAGAGGTCGATACCAAATCGAGAGAACGCGAGCAAACAGAGGTCGATGGCGGGATTGGTCGCTATGCAGCACAGACTACAATACGAGGTTGTTCGGATCTAGGAACAATTATAGATATTTGCATGTGACCTCTGACTCTATAAGAAGTGTCGTAATAGGCACAATATGGGGGAGATTCCCACTTCTGACTAACCTCAGATGATTGGATTTGTTTGGCCACATTTTAGAGTGAAAAGCGACTCCCATCACGATTCACCGCACCTAGCGTAAAAATAGAAATAAAACCATTAACCAATTATATCAAGACCAATGCTCCTAGTATCCATCGTGAGCAACGTGGGACTCATTGACGCTCGTTTTCAGATGTGTGGGTTCATCAGCACTGGGACCCCACTGATCAGCAAGTGTTCTAGGCGTGTTAAGTGCTAACTTTCTTTAGGATTCTTTCCCCCATATTATATTTCAATTAAACATGGACTCCAAAGAGGAGGTTAGAAGTGGAAAAAATAATTGAAGGTGAGCCTGATTGAGTCCGTGTCATATCTACCTGCAAAGAAAAGTAAGAACTTTTGAACTATAATGAAATTTTATAGTTTCATAATATTCCTTATATATTGACCAGATTATTAGATTTGCTGTGTATTTCATCCAGATGATACTGTGATTTGGTTGTTAGAATTGATGATAGCAGACCTGGGAAAATTGGGGTTCGACCAAACTTCTCTTTGGCTCCAGGGTCAGGAATAGCCTGAACTCAGCAGAACCAAAACATTTGACTGGTGGTAATACAGGACACCTACCTACTTAAAATTGGTAGTTATAACGCTCTACCAAATACCCGACCAGCTCAGGGTAAGCTGGTTCCGGATCTCTTCATTATTTTCAGAAACCGTTGTTAGGTTGTAAAACATTTTTATTCATTAGATTACACCCCCCCTTCGGCGCCCATGATACGTCTCTGTGCACCATGCGCACGACTGTGCGGTGCGCCTGAATAGGAAGTGCCGTAGAACGAGCTCGGGCACACTCGCTCCTGCGCAACTTATCGCGTGCGAGCCTGCCGAGAGGCGGAGTTGAGCAGATTGACAGTGTCAAATCTGCAGGCGCATGTTTAGAGCAAGGGAGCAGTAGCAGATTTACATAGTGTCCTATCTCTACAGTCAGCAAATGTTTATAGAGCAGGAGATCTGAGAAGATTGTACATAGTGTCCTATCTAACAGGCAAGCATGTTATAGAGCAGGCAGGAGCTGAGAAGATGGTACATGATTGTCCTAATCTGCGGCTGCATATTTATAAACAGCAGAACGAGCTGAGCAGATTGTACATAGTTTCCTATCTGCAGACACCATGTTATAGAGGCAGGAGGACTGACATATTTGGCACTAGTGTCCTATATGCAATAGCATGTTATAGAGCATGAGGAGCTGAGCAGATTGTACATAGTGTCCTATCTGCGCACATCACACACAGCCCTGACCTCTGTGCCTGGAGCAGCCAAGTGATTTTGTATAGTGGTGAGTTAGTGGACACCTGTATAGTTAGCACCCTGACGGGTAGGATTTTTGTTTATTTAATGCCTGAATGTAAAGGCTGTTTTATTTTGCTGCTGCAATAAACGCAGGCGAGACCTGTTTTGGACTGTACTTTGGTGTCACTGTCTTGAACTGCATCACAGCACCCCGCTACCACGGTCTCTACTGGGCCAAATCTCCCACAATATATATATATATATGTGCAATGCGTATGACATGCGACAGCTATATATATATATATAGAGGTGTAATGCGTATGAGATGCGACAGCTATATATATAAATTATATATGTGTAATACGTATGACATGTGACAGCTATATATGTATATATATATATATAGGTGTAATGCGTATGACATGCGATAGCTATATATATATACATAGGTGTAATGCGTATGACATGCGACAGCTATATATAATATATACAGTGCCTACAAGTAATATTCAACCCCCTGCAGGTTTGATAAGAAACAAATAAGTTAGAGCCTTCAGACTTCAAACAAGAGCAGGATTTATTAACAGATGCATAAATCTTACAAACCAAAAAGTTATGTTGCTCAGTTAAATTTTAATACATTTTAAACATAAAAGTGTGGGTCAATTATTATTCAACCCCTCAAAACATCAGAATTCTGTTTGGTTCCCCTAAAGAATTAAGAAGTAGTTAAGGCACAAAGAACAATGAGCTTCCCGTTTGGATTAATTATCTGTTTTTTCCAGCCTTTTCTGACTATTTAAGACCCCCCCAAAACTTGTGAACCGCACTCATACATGGTCAACATGGGAAAGACAAAGGAGCATTCCAAGGCCATTAGAGACAAGATCGTGGAGGGTCACAAGCATTTTATATCAATTTTTACCGAACTATCAACAATATACCTCTTACTCTTATAATATACCTTGGTACATCAAAAAATATATGTATAACGTAAAACATAATTATGAAACACATCCAATAATAGATACAATATCAATAGTATTATCATTATTGTATACTACCATATTACGTTTTATTTAAATCAAACAACTTCTCACCTCCATGTTTACAACACAAAACAGTCTTAAACAGGAAATGTCTAAACCCACATCAGAGCAACAAAGAACGCTTTGTCAGGTGGTGCCCAAGGAGGAGTGAATAAATTCCAACATGTACATTTGAATATTGAATAAACCTTATATTTATCCTGCAAATTTGGAGCGTTCAAACACAGCACACAAGTTCTCACAAACAGAGAGGGGAATGGGGTAGGTGAGTAATAATCTTTTTTTCATACACATCTGATAGTAAATGCATCCTTATCTCTTTAGATATTCCCATCGGCAAATTAATAATTGACCGTAAGCAGAACAAAAGCAAACAAGGAACCAAGAGTCCGGTCATACTAGATCATTTTCTTGCTGACTTGTTTCCTTTCCATTCCAACAACTGACAAATGGTGGCACATTAATTCTCAATTCATGCTTAAATTATAATACACAATGTAGGTAAATACATTCTATAACATAACACCATAGCACCTCAGCTACATAGCTCATCATCTATAATCCATAAACGAGTGCAACTTACTTGATTCATCTGAAATGTGGACTAATTCCACTAATCAAAAAAGATAATTTCAGTCAAATGCATTACTTCACTAAAAGCTGTGAAATTCTGACCGTAACGTGAAAAAGGAAATGCCCAACCAATCGCTAAACAGGTAATATTTGTAAAAAAAAAACATTAACATGTTAAATGGCAATAACTGGCCACTTTTCACACAATGGGCTCCTTGGAAAAACTCCTCCATTATATTAGGATCAAAATTCTTTTTTTCTTATATATTTTAGGTTGTATGTGTACACTATTAATTTAATTTCTTATTCAGTGATGGCGAACCTTTTGTGGCCGAGTGCCCAAACTACAACCCAAAACCCCCTTATTTATCGCAAGGTGCCAACAAAAAATTACAAGCATTAACTTATTACTTCCTGTTCTCAACAACTTTAGTTTATATTGGCCTCCTGAGGACAAGATGGAAAATTTGCATCATTTTAGCTTCTTTCCAGTGTCCCCTCTCGCACATAGAGAATCGTGGGTCAGCAGGAAGGTCCTCCAAGATAATGCGGCCCTATATACTCTCTTCTCCACTCTTCCTACAGTCCCAAGCAGCGAAGTAAGTATCACTTTAAATAAGGACCGAAAGCCAGCATCTTTTGTAACTGCAGAAGATTCTTTGAATGTGTTGTGCCACTGGGGTAATGGCCAGAGTGCCCACAAAGGGCTCTGAGTGCCGCCCTCTGGCACCCAGTGCCATAGGTTCGCCACCACCTCTCATTATATGAATGGTTTTTATATTATTATATTCCTAAGATATAGTATAACTTTCTGTTCACATTTAAATAGTATCAGTTCTGTTACTATGATTTTAATGTGGCATAATAGCTGAGAAGATGAAAGCAATTTCCTTAATGCTAAATTTCCTTTTCAGTTTATGTGTTGTTCTGTTCTTTTTCTTCCATCCCTCATAAAGACACAAGCTCTTTATTTTTTATTTTCCATTTAGAACGGGGGGGTTTATCAGAGTGGCTTTAAAATCAAGTTCACAAGCTCTGAAATTGGCACCTGAAATTTTTTTGCTAATTTCTCCCTTACCCAACAACATGCCAAGTGGGCGTTGGCACCACAGGAGGGCTTTGGATGTTTAAAGCCAAATTGTATTTGCTAGTGTCAGCACTATATTCTACACACAGTATAACCGGGATACTTTAGATATAAAAAACAAATCCAAATGCAGTATAATTACAAAAAATGGCAATTGTGTCTTTCTTAAGGGCCTTGTTCAATCAACCAACACGCCTTCCATACAATGCCTTAAAAGGCGAAAAGTCACAGTTCCTTGACACAACCAGTAAACGTGTACGTTTTTCCTCCTTTTACTATACCTCCCACATCACCTTTTGAAAAATGGGAGGGAGAGTGGCGCGAGGATGACCCTCACCCCCTCCGACTTATTATCAGCTAGTAAGAATCCTGAAGCAGGTTATAATCTTAATTCTATTGGCAGGTGTCGGATATACTAAGAGCCAAAGACTTTTAGAATATCTGGAACATTAGGTTGCTGGCAGTGAAGTGTTAACACTAGAGCATCTTAATATATTCTCTGCATTGTATTGCTGCTAATGCAAACTTATACCCACTTCGGTATGCTTATTTTCCAAGAGATCTACTCCTGCTTTGCAAGTAACCATATTTTTCTATATTTTTAACTGTACTGTCATTTCACTTTAACACTAACACAACAAGGCCTTTGGTCTCAGTTGCAAATCCCTGGCATTGGTCACATTTTGTATGCACTGTGCAGTAATGACTTTGGTGAATTTCTGAGATGTTACACTCATGGGAAAGATTCTGAATTGAGTGTTTTCACTTAATAATCTTTCTCACTGTGGACTAGTAGTTGTTTTAAAATGGCCAAATAACCCTCATCCAGAACCAATTCAGCAGCAACACTTTCTTCTGTAATCAGTGCTAATCTCTTTTTTACACATAAAACTCTCTGTGAAGTCCTCTTATGATGCTTGAACAGGCATATCATTTGGATTTTGGCTACAGGAATAAGCATGTGTGCAGTAAGGGGCAGTTAACCCCTTCCGACTCTTTGACGTAATAGTACTGAATCGCGGAGGGCGTTCCCACAATTTGCAGTACTATTACGTCAACTTCTGGGGTGTAGGCTCTATATTATCCGACACCCGCCTCTAACACCCACAATCGGAGATTTCTCCGATCGCGGGTGTTAACCCCTAACACACCGTGGTTGCGCTGACCGCGGCATGTTAGGGGCATTTGACAAGAATCGGACCCCCCTGTGGCGCTTACCGGTGCTTACTGCCAGTGCCCGGGGATGCGCGATCCTCTTTCCCGGGTGCCGGGTCCCTGCCTCCTGGCAGGACCCGGCTGCGCAGCATGCTCAGTGTGTTAAATTACACAGTGTCATACATCTGTATGACACTGTGTAAGGTGAAGTATAGCTTGAACAAGTGATCAGTGGATCGCTTGTTCAAGCTAACCTGTAAAAGTAAATAAAAACTGTTAAAACCATTGAATAAAAATATTTTTAATAAAAAGAATATATTAAATAAAGTTCCCTAAGCACAAACATTCCCTAACACATGTAATAAAGTAAAAAGACCCACAAAATGCCAAAAACCCCACAATATTTGGTGATCGCGCGTATACAATCCATACAATAACAAAAAACTCGCCAAAATGACCTTTTCATAAAATCCTTCTCACAAAAATGTTCTAAAAAGTGATCAAAAATATTAATGTGCGCCAAAATGGTACCAACTTGAAGGACAATTCAACACGTAAAAAATAAGCCCTAAACTAGCTCCGTCAACCAAAAAATATTAAAGTTACGTCTCGAAAAGATGGCGATGCAAAACAAATGAGATTTCCTCTATATTAGTTTTTTTGCCAGTAAAATTGTAAAATAAATGAAAAACTATATTAAATGAGGTATCACGTAATCGTAGTGATCTGTAGAATAAATATACTATAGATATTTTGGTGTACGGTGTGTATGACCCCCAAAAATACAAAAAGAAAGGAAACCAAAATTGACAATTTTCTTTATTTTCTTCACCATACATTCAAGAGTTATAAATCTCATCATAAGCTGTTGATCCATTAAAATGAATATTTGTAAAGTGCATCTGATGTTCAAAAAATGAGCCTTTATTTGTCCAAATTGCCAAAAAAATAAAGATTGTATAGCCAATAAAAAGTGCAATGCATAATCTGCTCTGAATGGCCCAGCTTCTCTTCGATGCCCTGGCGTGGTGCCCATATACCGGTTACACACCACACATGGGGTATGCTATACGCGGAGGGATTGGGTATCAAATTTTTTGGAGTGTTTTGGTATTTTACACTGAGAATTTGAACATTTTTGAAAAAACCACATTCATTTAGCCAAAAAAATTTACTTTCAAAATTGTATCCGATTTTGTTTTAACCCCTGTAAAACAATGAAAGGGTTAACAAATTAATAAAAGTTGTTTTATGTACGTTGGGGGTGGTATTTTTCTATAATGGGGTAATTTATTGTTTTACTTTTATTTAGGCCTCTCAAAGTGACTTGAAACCTGAGCAGGTCCCTCAATAGCAGGATTTTGTGTTTTTTATGAAAATGTGAAAAATCGCACCTAACGTTCAATCGCACCTAAGGCCCATAACATCCTACGAAAATAAGAGTATGCACAAAAAACCATGTCCACATAAAGTAGACATTCGGTGAATGTTAGTTATGACGTTTTTTTGCTGTTATGACTATGTGTGGAAAAAGTAGAACATTTTGAAGTTCGAAAATCGAGAATTTTTCCAAATTTTTACCAAATATCTGATTTTCTCATAAATAAATGCAAAACATACCACCAAAATTTTGTCATGAGAAAGCAATTTTAAAATCACTTGGATATGTTAAAGCGTTTCAAAGTTATAACCATTTATGACACAGGGCAGATTTGAAAAAATGGGCCGTGTCAGGAAGGTGAAAAGTGGCTTCGGCGTTAAGGGGTTAAAGCTGTATAGAACCTGCGCACATAATAATGTATGAAGTTTTGACGTGCTCGCCATTTTTACTGTTGAAACACAAGGTTTTACCTGTAAAAACAACAATAACAACAACAGAATAAAAAACAGAATAAAAATCATCAACTGTGTAGCATATATTTCTTTCTATTATTAAATTCCTAACATTGTAGCATGGAATTTTAAAATACTTCACATTGAGGACTCACCTTACTAATAGGGACTCTGTGGGTAGGCTTGGTGATACATGGGGTGGTAGATGTACAATCTTTATTCAATATAAACACAACATAAATATTACACACCAAACCAAAAAAACCAATAAAACATTTAAAAAGGGAAAAAGTCCTCTGTACAAAACCCAAGGGAGGGTAGGATTCATGATACGGCCCATCAAAGAACAACCCCTCCCTACCCAGCCCCAAAACCCTCAGCCTGTCAAATGGCAACTATATACCAGGTAAGTAAAGGTAAGTAATCAGACAATATATCTATAATGTAGAGATATGGTAAATTAAGACAGAGGATGGTCAGCATAATTACCAGGCAAAAGGGTGAGGGGCTGGGAGAGCCCCACGCGTATCGCCACTCGCAGTGGCTTCCTCAGGGGTGATTGGTGTATGGGAGTCACTGAATATAAATACCTGGATAAATAAACGATAGCAGGTGTGGGGCGCCATACTGACATTATGGCGCACGATGTCATATCCGGTACGGTGCGCATGTGTGCGCGTCATATCCGCAAGTCACATCCGCAAGTCTCATGTGACAAGAAGATGGTGGCGCCCAATGCCGCAGAAAGTATTGTAAGTGACCGGCGTCGTGCCGAATCACATGACGAAAAGTCATGTGATCAGTAAACTGGCGCACGGCAAAGTGTCTGGGACAGCATGCATATGACTGAATAGTACGGGATAATGTGAAAAATTGTTACCTTCAAAAAAATGAATAAGTGCAAGTAAAGATTGTGTATAGGTTGTCTGGAAACAAGATTGAAGATAAGACTTTCGGGTGAAAGAAAAATAAATAAAAATAAATGAATGGAGGGTAAGTGAAGAAATATATAGTGTTGGAAAGTGAAAGTGATTATAATGATGGGAATGACTGCCCATGCATCTAAAATAAAAAATATATATAATATATATATATATATATATATATATATAATATTATATATATATATATATATATATATATATATATAGGTGCATAAGTTGCAATGCAAATATCAGTGAAAAACACTAGGGAAGCTGGAAAGACCCACTCCCTTCGCGGATAATATAATAAAAAACATATAATATCAATATTTTATAAACTAAATAAGAAAACACATTATTGCAATATATGTATATATGTTAAAAACAATCATGGTACAAGATATATCCAGCAGATCAAATTCACACGCATACAGACACACATACATGGGCCCATGTACACACACACACAACCCACAAAACAAACCACACAAATGAATAACAACATACAGGTATCTGTATCTCTATGTCGTTGTGGGTGAGTAACAAAGTTTATGCACGCAGATCCTCAATGAGGATATAGAGAACCCCCTGGAGTGCCACGCAGGAAAACCCGGATGTCTTAGGTAGGTGAGACGGCAGAAGCAGCAGAACATACAGGAGCAAGAAAGAAGAAAATATCGTGAAAAATGAGAACAACGATGGTCCACCGGACAGGAGGAAGATGGTAGTCATAGTAGACATAGTAATGTAAATTTGGAGTTTAAAACGATTTCTGATGAACTCATGAGCGCACATAGGAGTCTCACTCGATATGGTGGGAATCCTGTCACTGTGGACATCACTGTGTATATGATCCTACTCTGTGACATCACTGTGTGTATTATCCCGTTGACCTGACATCACTGGTGTTATTATCCTACGCCCTGTACGATGTGACATCACTGTGTGTATATCCCCGTACTGTGACATCACTGTGTGTATTATCCCTGACGTGACATCACTGTGTGTATTATCCCTGTACTGTGGCCATCACGTGTTATTATCCCTGTACTGTGACATCACGTGTGTATTATCCTCTGTGACATACTGTGTTGTATTATCCTGTCCTGTGACATCACTGTGTTATTATCCTGTACTGTGCATAGCCTGTGTGTATTATCTCGTATGCTGACATCACTGTGTGTATTATCCTGCACTGTGACATCACTGTGTTATATCCCGTACTGTGACCACTGTGTGTATTATCCTGTACTGTGACGTGCATCACTGTGTGTATTATCTCTGTACAGTGACTCACTGTGTGTAATAATCCTGTACTGTGACATCTACTGTGTGTATTATCCCTGAACTCTGACATCACTGTGTGTATTATCCCCGTACGTGACATCACTGTGTGTATTATCTCTGTACTGATTTGTGACATCACTGTGTGTATTACCCTGTCCTGTGGTACATCACTGTGGTATGTTATCCCTGAACTTCGACATCACTGGTGTATTACCAGCCTGTACTGTGACATCACTGTGTGTATTATTGTACTGTGCATCACTGTGTGTATATCTCTGTGTTACTGTGACATCACTGTGTGTATTATCCCTGCACTGTGACCATCACTGTGTGTATTATCCGTACTGTGACATCACTGTGTGTATTATCTGTACAGTGACATCAGTGGTACTAATCCTGACTGTGACATCACTGTGTGTATTATCCATGTTGTGACTCATGGTATTATCCCTGAACTCTGACATCACTTTGTGTATTATCACTGTACTGTGACCACCACTGTGGGGTATTATCCTGTACTGTGACATCACTTGTGTATTATCCTGTACTGTGACATCACTGGGGTATTATCCCTGTACTGTGACATCACTGTGTGTATTATCCCTTGGTACGTGACATTCCTGTGTGCATTATCCCTGAACTCTGACATCACTGTGTGTACTATCCCTGTACGGAATCATTGTGTGTTTTCACTACTGTGACATGCTGTGTGTGTATTATCCCTGTACTGTGACATCGCTGTGTGTATTATCCCTGTACTGTGACATCACTGTGTGTATTATCACTGACTCGACATCACTGTGTGTATATCCCTGTGACTGTGACATCACTTGTGTGATACTTCCTGTACTGTGACATCACTGTGTGTATTATCCCTGCACTGTGACATCACTGTGTGTATTATCTCACTGTGACATACTGTGTGTATGTCTGATCACTTGTGATTGCATATACTTGACATCATGTGTTTATTATCTTTATTACTGTGACATCACGTGTGTTTATCTCTGTACTGTGACATCAACTGTGTATTATCCTGTACTGTGACTCGCTGTGTGTTATTATCCCTGTACTGTGACATCGCTGTGTGTATTATCCTGTACTGTGACATCACTGTGTTGCTTTTGTCTATACTGTACTGTGACATCACTGTGTGTATTATCTTTTGTACTGTGATCACTCTGTGTTATTATCCCTGTACTGTGACATCAAGTGTGTTTATCCCTGTACTGTGACATCTGTGTGTGTATTTATCCTGTATTACTGTGACATCGCCTGTGTGTATTAATCCTGTACTGTGACATCACGTTTTACCTTGGTGTGTTGTATTATCCCTGTACTGTGACATCACTTGTGTATTATCCCTGTACTGTGACATCACTGTGGTATATCGTCCGTGAATCATATGTGTGTAGTTCTCCCTGTACTGTGACATCACGTGTGATATCCCGTACGTGATCACACTGTGTGTATTATCCCTGTTACTGTGAATCATCACTGTGTGTATGTGTCTATATTACCTGTACTGTGACATCACTGTGGTTTTAGTATCTTTATATCGTCCGTGACATCACTGTGTGTATTAGTCTCGTACGTGTGACATCAAATGTGTATTATCTGTGACTGGGACGATCGCACGTATGTGTGGATTATCCATGTACGTGAATCGCTGTTGTGTAGATCCCGTACTGTGACATCACTGTGTGTATTATCCCTGTCCTGTGACATCACTGTGTGTATTATCCCTGTACTGTGACATCACTGTGTGTATTCTCCCTGTACTGTGACATCACTGTGTGTATTATCCCCGTACTGTGACATCACTGTGTGTATTATCTCACCATGCACACTTGACTTGGCTAAACCTGAGGATTACATCAATGTTGGCCAAGCATGTCATGTGAGTTGGGGCCTCCAAGTTCTCCCCTGATGACATGCAGCATGTTGGGGGAAATAATGACCTGTCAGGATTTCATGTAGCCAATCTTTATCTCTATTCCTCAATCCGTCACCACTGAGATCTCTGTTGACCATTGTACAGTGTATGGGCCACTTGTCAGGTGTCGGATTGGTCAGGGGGTGACAGCACCCACCCCTCAGGCTGACAATCCTTAGTGCTGTCTTGGTCTATGACCACAACACACAGACCATCCACCACTTCATAGCAGTCAGCAGATAACACAGGACCTCTGAAGTGGGCCCCCGAACATAAACAAGGTCCTCTGACCTCCTCTACTCACTAAGCGAGAACACTGACGTCTGAAGATCCTTGAAGCCATTACAGGTACTAATGGAAAGAACATCTGAGAATGGGCCCATGGCATTTTTTTTGGAGGGGTGGGGGGTGTTGTATTTTTGTGATCTCACAATAAAGATTTCATGGAGAAACAGGCAGCTAGCACGCAGGGAGTCACAGGACCAGAAGATGAGAAGCAGATGCCTCCAACAGCTGCACAACACAAACACTGCAAGTACGAGCGGAGGAAATATGTAGCATGCAATAAAACATGCCACGGTGTGGTCGTACACTCTCACAATGGAATCTGTCATGAAAGCGGCTAAGAGTCTTCAAACACAATCCTTGGAGGGTTCTCATGATGCATAGTGCTCCTCTGTCCCTTATTCCCCGGCAGACGCAGCTTTTACCAATTTACACTTTGGATGTAATGTTCCCAGAAAATGTCATATTTTAATAACTAAATAACAGAATTGTGTTGTTTGTGCTGTGTATGTGATTACATGATGTTCCCTGAGCTCTGCTAGTGCCCCATCTTACCTCTTGGGGTTGCCACACTGCGCCCCTAATCTATTTTGTGTCCACTTGCTGAAAAAAGATCTGGCCCCTGGAAGTTTACATGTAAATTAGCGATATTAGACAACTTTTATTTTCATGCAACACACAGAGAAGCCCTTCCCCCCATCAATCACGTCATACAGGTTTTGTTATGATATCGCGTTCTCTTTAAAGGGCATCTACCACCAGGATGAAGGATTGTAAACCAAGCACACTTACATACTGGTGTGTTCCCCTTCTGGCAGGATCCGCTCTTCTGTTAGCTTCTTATGCCCTTGTTCTTTAAAAAAAAAAGGCCTTTGAAATTATGCAAATGAGCCTTAGGGGCTCCAGGCCCCATAGGTGTTAATGAAGCCTGGAGCCCCCTGGCTCATTTGCATAATTTCAAAGGCCTTTTTTTTTTAACAAGGGCATAGGAATCTTAAAAAAGAATAGATCCTGCTGGAGGGGGCACACACCAGTATGTTAGTGTGCTTGGTTTACAACCCTTCATCCTGATGGTAGATGTTCTTTAACTGATTAACGCCCCAAGACATTGGGGCACGTCATGGTGTGCTTATACAGTGCGCATCATGTACCCAACATCATGGAGATCCAAGAGGGTCAGGGTTTTTTTTTAAATATAGGTCCCAGGTGGATATAAAAATAACATACATGTTATCTTCACCCCTCCCTTTGCCTCTTGTCAATTTCTATCATGGTCATGGTGTGCATCATGCCCCCAACATCATGGAGATCCAACAGGCTCAGCCGCATGTCCAACCAATGCAGGATCCAAGTGGTATCTGACAGTGGGAATCTGATGATTGTAATTAGGGCTTTTTAACCCTTTGCGCAGTAGTCAAACATGACTGCAGTTGCTGTATGATATCCCCCATGAATAACCCTCCCCCCTTCTTTCCTGGATTCAGGGGTTGCTGATCATCCACAAAGCAACCCTGTGGACCCCAGGATGGACCCCAACCCAAGGATGGACCCCAGGGCTCCCCACTGTAACTGCCTGCCAGAGGTAGGATCTAACAGTGCCAGCATCATCCTATACATGTTCATAGGCTGACTATAGTAATACACTGCATTACATCTATGCCCCCTTGTAAGAATTTGCGATTAATATAGCGACTACACCACTCCACACCATGTGGGTGTGGAGGGGGTTTGGAGGGGCAGAATGGCAGGCGTGGGGTGTTCCTGTGCCGTTCCTGGGTAGGTTTTAAAAACCTGCAAATAAGAGTTTTACGCAAAACTAAGTTTTGCCCAGCGTCGGTGCTGACCAACGGATACATCAAGAGGCCTAATGTGCAGTACAAGCACCGACGTATGATAAATTTCTCCCAAATTTGTAGAAGGCATTAGTGGGAAAAAAAAACCTCAACAACGACCTTAGTGTGGAAAACAGGTGCAAAGATAAGCTCATATTGAAACTAATCTTAAAGGGGTTGCACTGTGCAGCGATTCACCAAGATTGTGCACCCGATATGATATCCTGCAGGTGTCGCTTCCCCGCTCAGGTCCGCCGGAGTTCACCCTCTTCTTCTTGGTGCATGTAAGTGTAATAACTTGCAACACAATTTGAAAGTTAAAGGGGTATTCTCGTCTTGGCACTCACAAGACTGTTCCTGTGTGAAGATAATTTCTCATAAATGTAGTCATGTTTCCCTTAGAGACGAGATGGCTTCCTCGGATACGGCCACCTCTGCTGGAGTGACTGCATAAAGAAACAAAAGGTTTTTGTATATAAAATTTGCGGGAGTTACTACATGTCGCACAGCCATCCTGTGGTGATGATTGCTGAATCCTGGTGGTCCGGCAGGACTCTATAGCGCAAGTCTGGCCACCGCTGCCAGAGTGTGACGTGGTCGTATCCGAGGAAGCTATCTCGTTTCTAAGGGACAACATGACTACATTTATGAGAAATTATCTTCACACAGGAACATTTTTTTTTATTAACATCCAATTGAAGAAATGTTTACATATGGCAAATGAATTTAATTAAATGTAAATGCACAGATGGGAATACCCCTTTAAATCCTGCGCTGGGTCCGAATCAGTCGGATCGTCCAACGGCCCTCCCCCCAATCTTTGTCGCATGGAAGCCAGTGCAGCTGCGCCACAAAACGATCGCCAAAATAGCAGCGCAGACACCTGTTGAATACCTGTCCAAGCTGTGCAATCCCCAACAAAGGTGCACAGTGCAACGAAAGTGCGCTTTGTGACCCTTAGTAAATGAGCCTCATTGAGTTCCAATCTCTACAATGGCTTAGTCTGAAGTCCCACTCTCTGCTCTCCTGAAGTTAATATAACACAAACCTTCACTCTTGATTGTCACGGTGAGACTGTCGTTCCGGCCTCTATAGCTGGGATGGCAGCTTCACAGTGTTTGACTTCTGGCCACATTGACCCTCTGTTTACCAGGAACAACTTGAAATGTGAGTGTTAGGCCCCCATCGATCTGATATTGATGACCTAACCATGGATCGAAAACCTAGAGCACCAATCTTCGGGGCACCCTTTTACCGTTGCATGAAATTCATGAATATATCATGCAACAGTAATAGGGTGCTCCAAAGATTGGTGCTCTGGACACTTTATTATATTTTCGCTCATTTTTGATACTCTAGACTACCCATGAACTCAGTTTTTGGATCCCCATTGGTTGAAGTGGTATCTGTTGAGTAGCCCCAGTAGTTTTTCTTTCTTTCTCATGGATCAAACACCCCTTCAATGTGACTCCCTTCTATAGTTTTACCGTACACATCCTTACCCTTTGCTCCTACAATGCAAAACGTTCTTCAAATGAAATTTTCTGTTATTGTATAGAAAAAAGAAAATCTAAAGGCATTGTAAATCACCCCATATTTTACTGTAATTCCCCAAGTACCATAATCTGTGGGACACTGTACATAAGACATTTACGCAGGTGTTTGTGTCGGTTGTTTTGTGGTTACATTTCTACAAAAATGCTCCATACATAGAACTAAGTTAAAAGAAATAACAAACCCAAACCGTCTGCATTTATTGGGGACACTGTGAAGCTTCGTTCTTCCTGTTTCCCAGACAAGCTTCATAGTGACAGGAACCGGTGCCGGGACATTGCTCTATTATAAATATACATCTGTAATTCACAGCCTTGATGCATCTGAAGGGCTTAATGGATCCTTCTCGAGAGCTTCTTCTAGTCCTACACGCTATTAATATTAATGGAAAAGTAAACATTTCGAGGTTCAATCTGGAGGATATAAACAATCTATGGATACGCCGTTTCTAGTCGTCCTTACAATAGGAGGAGCTTCCTGCTGTGGTCAATGTTGCCCCCTACTGAGAAAAGTATTTGGTATAACATAAAGAAAAACATAATAGAAAAGAATAGAGTTGAGAGGAAATACCAGACACGGTCCATGGAGAAGAGTGATCTTGAGAGGTTTTGTTAAAATCCCTAAAGTAATGCCCAATAATTATGTCTCGTCTAGAGATGAGCGAGCACTAAAATGCTCGAGTGCTCGTTATTCGAGACGAACTTTTCCAGATGCTCGAGTGCTCGTCTCGAATAACGAGCCCCATTGAAGTCAATGGGAGACTCGAGCATTTTTCAAAGGGACCATGGTTCGGGAATAAAATGTGTTAATTAATTGAAAAAGAATGTCTTCTGATAAGTTAGCAGATGTATGCAAACATCTGCAATCTATTCTTCACTGTTCCGCGCGTATATTATCTCCCGACAAGTTAGCAGATGTGAAGAACAGTGAAGAATAGAATAAAAACAGTGAACACAGGATCATTTAAGTGAAAAACACAGTGAAGAATAGATTGCAGATGTTCGGCACATCTGCTTACTTGTCAGGAGATACGCTGTCCCGGGATCCGCTGCTCTTCTTCCATTGAAGTCTCCCCGATGTCTCCGTGCCGCTCCCCGATGTCTCCGTGCCGCTCCCCGATGTCTCCATGCCGCTCCCCGATGTCTCCGTGCCGCTCCCCGATGTCTCCGTGCCCCGATGTCTCCGTGCCGCTGCCCGATGTCTCCGTGCCGTTCCCCGATGTCTCCGTGCCGCTCCCCGATGTCTCCGTGCCGCTGCCCGATGTCTCCGTGCCGCTGCCCGATGTCTCCGTGCCGCTCGCCGGTGTCTCCGTGCTGCTCCCCGGTGTCTCCGTGCTGCTCCCCGGTGTCTCTGTGCTGCTCCCCGTTGTCTCTGTCCTGCTCACCGTGTTCTTCAATGTGTTCTTCACACATATATATTGTTCTTCACATACTATTTTGTTCGCACCGTTCCGCGCGTATCTTCCGACAAGTAAGCAGATGTGCCGAACATCTGTAATCTATTCTTCACTGTGTTCTTTACTGTGTTTTTCACTTAAATGATCCTGTGTTCACTGTTTTTATTCTATTCTTCATTGTTCTTCACTGTGTTTTTTTAATTAAATGCTCGATCTCGAGTAGGGGAAATACTCGTCCGAGCAACGAGCCGTTTCGAGTACCTTAATACTCGAACGAGCATCAAGCTCGGACGAGTATACTCGCTCATCTCTAGTCTCGTCCTATCTCTTTGATGCGACGTGTCAATGGGGGACATGTTTCTTCTACTTCTATTTCTACTAGTTTAATTGTCTCATTTTAGCGACTTTTGTCGTTTTTGCAACTTTTCACTGCGACCTTTCGTTTTTCAAGCACCTTGTGCCTTATGTATCTTTATTTTCCAGATCTGTGCAAATTTTTACTTATGTTTCACTTTTTTTTCTTATTGTAGCAACTTTTCAGGCGCAATTCTGCACCTGGTCCAGGGCAGGTGCAGCGGAAGGATTTATTTTTCATTGGCCCTGTTTTACCATGTAAATTGGAATTATTTCACTTGCTTTAAATGTTAAAAATTTTGCACAGAAACTTGTTGGCATTGAAAGTTTGAGCAGTTTTTTTTTTTAAATTGATGTTTGTATTCACATTGTATTGAAATTTAGTAGTTGCTTCTAAGGGTCACACGGGGCGTAAACACATGTGTTTTCAAACGCATCACAACAGTTGATTTGCCTTATTACATTGCTATAATCAGCATGTAATTAGGCAATCCATGGTCTCCTTCCTTTTAAAATCAACCTTTAAAATTATGCAAAAGAGCCAGAAGGGCTCTGAAGGGCCTAAGACAGTGATGGCAAAACTTTTAGACACTGAGAGCCCAAACTACATCCATAAACCACATATTTTTCACAAATTGCCAATGTGACAAATCAAGCAGTAACTTTAAACATTACTCTCTGGTCTGTCACAGGTTTAAATTGTATAGGCACCTGAGGACACCAATACAGCATAAAGAAGGAGAAGTAGTTTGGATCATCATTGTAGCATCCTTCCAGGGTCCTGAGCTTCTTGGGACTGCAAGAGGCCTTCAGTCCTGTCTGGTGAACTCTGTGCTGGGGTGATGTCTCGGGTGCCCATAGAGAGGGCTCTAAGTGCCACCTCTGGCTCCCGTGCCATGGGTTCGCCATTACTGGCCTAAGACTAAGTTATTTTGCCCTAAGACTCTGGGTTTTGATGGGAAATCTGAAACTTGGGTCTTTATTTATGACATAGTATTTGCAGTGTGGCACTCTATTTTCTGTTTTTGTATTTTATATATATTTTCCAAAATAGTCAATGATTTTAACATACTCAACCCTGTTACGTTTGATGACTTAAGTCTACAATAAGTCCTCCTTAACGCGTTTTGGTTCATTTCTTTAATTTCCTACCACAGCACTGAGGATTTCTACCACCAACCAAAGAATATGTTAAGCCACTTAGATGTTGGGTTTTGGATTCTGGTTTATAGACCAGCAGGGAATATTACCATACACATCTTGATTACAAAATAAACTCTTTGGTGAAATAATGTAAAGCATTTCATTTTTCATATCTTTAGAGAAATAGCTGAACGCAGTATGTTTGCACAGCATAGAAGCACCTGCGGGGCAGATCGAAAACAGCCACTTTTTGGAGGAAATGGATGTTTTTCTAGCTTGTCAATTTCAGATATTCTTACAATGGCAAAGTCTTATAAGTCAAACCACACACTGAGCAATGTGCTGCTATTAAGGTGTGGTTCTAAGACCCCCCATGAATCTATTAGTCTGGGAATGAGAGCAGAGGAAATATGTTTCTATACTTTGTATTCCCGAGTTACCACAATATTATTTCTGGGTAACCTAGGTGCCTTCATTTTTTTTTCTCAAAAACAAGTTCTACCCATTCTGGCTGAACTCAAGCAAGTAGTCACAATCGCTTAGTTAAAGTAGTTCAAATATCCTTTAGACACATGAAAAGCCTACAATGTACAAAATATTAAAATATTTTGGGACCGCACCTTAATGCACTCGGAATGACTCAAATCCTAATGTGCTCCTATTGTTAGATCTTTAACTCAACAGAACATATAAGTCTCAAAAAATGAAAAACGGAAAAGAGTAGCTTCCAAAAATCTGTTTAGTTTATATCATGATAGGAAGGAGTGGAGTGCAGCTGCAGTAGCCCTCCTGCAGTGTGTTTGGGGAGGTGATGTAACAAAGGGCAGGAATCTGATTGGCTACGAATTAATACTACATGTCTTATATAACATTTGGAAGAGCAAAACATGTGGTGATATTAAAGGAAATCTACCAGGCACCGTGAGTGCGATCCGGACACCGTGACTGTGGTAATCTTATTATATTTCTTATCCATGGCCTCCTTCCTTCTAAAGTCAACTCTTTAAATTATGCAAATGAGAAAGAAGGGCTCTGGAGGGCCATTACCAGATTCCCTCCGTGGTCTGTCTACAGAGGCTGCTACACTGTGCAAGATCACATCTGCCCCTCTCTCTATTGCCTTGACACTTCCCTCTGCTAGCTGTAATCTCACACAGTGGGAGGGGGGAAGACACCTGAAAAGTGTGACAGCCTGTGAAGCTGCAGCATGGAGGGGCTCTGGCAGGGTCGGACTGGCCCGGAAAACAAAGTTTTCAATGGCATCAGCATCTTACTGATACCGATGCTATTGAAAGTTACAGTGTGACACGGCTGTTAGATTTCCTCAGCGTGCGTTGCACTTTGACCCAGGATGTGCGGCCGCATGATGATGACATCACGCGACCGCACATCCTGTCCCAGTCCCAGCTTGGCTGGGACTGAAAACAAGAAGTGGAGCGCTGGCTGGAGGTAAGTACAGGAGGAGGGGAACAGAGGGGCAAAGAGTAGGAACGCTGAGGGCCCTGCAGGAGGAGGACAGGATCCCCAGAGAAGGACGCTACAGAGGTCTGAAAGAGGACAGGGGGGCCTGGGGGAGCAACAGGACAGGGGGGCCTGGGGGAGCAGCAGGACAGGGGGGCCCGGGGAATTAGCAGGACAGGGGGGCCTGGGGGAGCAGCAGGACAGGGGGGCCTGGGGGAGCTGCAGGACAGGTGGTCCTGGGGGAGCTGCAGGACAGATGGTCCTGGGGGAGCAGCAGGTCAGGGGGTCCTGTCTCGGGAGGACAGGTGGCTTGAAGGAGGAGGACATAGGAAAGAGAGGACCGAGTAGATTATAATAGGCCACTTTGTATAAAAACAGGGACGTTTTATATGAAACTATTGATTAAAGGAGCTAAATAAATAACTGCTTTGAGGACACTGAATATGAATAAATAAGGAAAGCATTTTGTATAACAATTCATTAGAATAGAGAAATTTAAGAGCACAGTTTTGAACTATGGTCTTTTTAGTTGCACAGTGTGGAGATGTGCTGCTCGGTGCTGAAGATTGTGACAACAGGGACAACAAGGAGAATAGTTCTGGACAAAAGAAGAAGACATGTCGGCTGTAAGGTACTTACAATTCTGCCTGTGTCTGATTACTACTGCAGTCACTGACTAACCGTTGAGATGATGACAGAGCTGTCAGTACATGTAGGGGCACATTTACTAAGGGTTTTGCGCTGCACTTTAGTCGGACCTTGCACATTCTTCATGGCTAAAACGGCTTACATAGGTATTTAAGAAGTGTCTGTGCTGGGATTGTGGCGTACGCAACCCTTTTGTGGTGCAGCTGAGCTGGCGACACAAATTAGGGGGCGTGCCGCTGGACAATCTGACTGATTCGGACCGAGCACCTTATTTACTTTTTTTAATTGTGTTGCACACCCTATGTGCACCACAAAAAAGATGGTGAAATATGGTGGACCAGTGCAGGAAGGCGACAGATTCATGATTTCTGGCGCAAAATCTTAGTGAATCGCCGCACGCAGCATTGTACACGGACAATGCACTTTCAGTGAACTCAAGTGGCCGGGTAAGTAAATGTGCCCTGTTGTGTTTTATAATGTCAGTGGTTCAATCTCCCTGGTAGTACTTTTCTTACATTCACGAATACTATACTAAGGTCTTGGCAGGGCGACTGATCATGGTCAAAATCACATGACCCTCCATCTGCGGCCAATTTTATGGTCAGGAATGTTAGTAAAAGACAGGAGTCCTCACTTTACATATTAATAAATTGGAGCAGAACTTTTAATAGATGGATATTGGTAAATTGACTATTATCCCGTCCCCCACACTTACACACACATTATAAAAAACATGAGGTAAAGTGGTTGACTCCTTTAAGTAGTAATATTTGTGCTGACATGTAACGTCATTAGTAGTTTCAGTTTACATACCAAGAGGCAAGCAGTGGAAGAGAAAAAATGATTTCTATATTGTTGATTTCACTGCCCCCCTGGCCCCGTTGCCTAGAAATTCCCTGATCCCTGACTCTCACAATATAGGTAATATTTCTGAAAAGCAGTAGGTGGGCCCTCAGAATAATATTCACTGGTGGGCCCCAGGCACCCCAGTCCGACCCTGGGCTCTGGTAAGCCTCCCCCCACCCCGAGCCCTTCTGGCTTCATTAGCATAATTTTAAACATTGATTTTAGAAGGAAGGGGGCCATAGATGCCAAATAAAAAAAGATACCACAGTCACTGTCCCAGATTATTATTATTATTCAAACTGTGCCTGTTTTCAGGGGATATTTGCGCATATACACATGTGCAAACTTCTTACACATGTATTTATGAAGCGCTTCCGCCAGTATTGTTTTGTGGCTGCACTGTGTGCCCCATGACACCATACTGTGCACCTAAAGGGGCGTTCTGGTGCGCATTCACACCATGCACAACATAAGTGCGACATAATTGTGGCGCATGCCCATTCAACTAATTGCACCAGAAAAAAACTGGTGCAATCAGTTAAAGTGCTTTGGGTGCGCCTCACTATTAATAAATCGGGACCACTGTGTCTGGATCTATGAGTAAGTGACCAAAGGAACTAACTTGCAGAGCAATCACTAATTACGGCGTCAAGCAGAGCAGCCCTTGGTGTGGTCCAGAAGCTCAGCACCCTGCAGCCAGAACCCGATCAGTGAGTTCTGACAATCTCATTCTGGTATGAATTAAGCTGCTTTGTACATTTACATGCTAAATTCAGTTGAGCAAGCCTACATTTGGAGCGTTAAATCCAGCAGACACACTGGGGCAGATTTACTTACCCGGTCCATTCACGATCCAGCGGCGCGTTCTCTGCGCTGGATTCGGGTCCGGCCAGGATTCATTAAGGTAGTTCCTCCGCCGTCCACCAGGTGGCGCTGCTGCGCTGAAAAGCATCGGAATGCGCTGGAGTTCACCGAGCAGGGCTGAGTGAAGGTAAGTGCAAGCTGAGTGAAGGTAAGTGCATGCCAGCGCCGATGCGCCACAATCCGATCACGTGCACCAAAATCCCGGGGCAATTCAGGGGAAATCGGCGCAAATCGGAAATATTCGGGTAACACGTCGGGAAACCGCAAATCGGGCCCTTAGTAAATGACCCCCACAGAGTAAGTTTGTCAGAACACGTGCATGTATGACCAGTATTAGCCAGACAAGCACCTAAATTTATTAAGAAAGAATTTTTTTGAGTGACCTCTTCTTGGCATCTGATCAATAGGGGTTTCAGATGCTTCTAGCTGTTACGGACATAAACGTCATTGGAACTTGCATCACATGGTTGTATTCTCTGCCTAGTGGTTGAGACAGGTAACTGCAATTAAGCTCCCATTCACTTGACTGTTTAAAGAAAATCTACCATCAAAATGAAGCGTGATAAAGTTGTAATAGTCTTATATTTGTTATCCATGGCCTCCTTCCTTCTAAAATAAAATTTTAAAGGCAACCCTAGCCCCTCTGTGTTGTAGATACACTGGCTGTTGAAAGAGCACTTCCCCCCTCCCAAAATTTTTTAAAACCAGAGCACAGAAGGGCTAGGGTAGCCCCTCAGGCACATTAGTATAATTTTAAAAGGTGATTTTCAAAGGAAGGAGGTCATGGATAACAAATATAAGAATATTACCACGGTCACAGAACCTGGATCTATGAGTAATGTCTCTGGTTTATCATGATGGATTTTGATGGTAGATTTCTTTTAAATAGTATCAGACCCCCACTATTCTAACATTGATAACAAAGTATATCTGCCCTACCACTATTCTGTGCTTTTAGGAGCTTTCATTACATTTTTAATTCACATCAGTTCAGTTTTTTATTTAATTTAGATTCAGAATCTGAGGGTACTAAAATAGGGCATCTAAATATGGCAACTTAACAGAGTACAAAGCTATTTGTTGATGATTCTTTGTACTGTTCTTATCCAGAGGTCCTGTCAGCTGATGAGTGGGGTTGTCTAATGTCTAACCTTCACTGATCCTGCACTGATGACGTATAATAATGAAAAGCTACCAACATCTAGCTTTGTACATCTGCTTTAAACAGTTCTGCAGGTCTTCTTTGCATCAGTAGTAGAGTACCCAGCCCTGAAAGGTCTACAACTCCGAGGTACTCTAACATCGATGCCAAACTCTTCCTCTGTCCACAGAATGCAACTTAGGTGGCGTTAATTTCCTCTTTCGGTTTACTTGTCTCTTGGCTTGATGGTTTATTTGCAGTTGTTTTACAATTGCCTTGCAGAGTATTTTGTATGAGAAAGCTGGCTGTTGTCATTTAAAGCTCATTTGTGTTTCACCAATGACGGCTGATCTAGTCAGCTGCTGGGAGCGGCATCCAGGAATTCCTTTATATATCTGCCCAGTGCCATTACACCTTGCTGGTTTTACAAGTCTCCGGACACATTTGTCCTATTTCTGTTTTCTACTGATTTGCTATACTGTGTATCTGATATCTGCTTTGCTAATTGCCCATTCTCTTGTTATACGATAATTACTGCCATCTTGTATTTAAACGGTTTTATCATCTTTTCTTGTCTATCTTATTTCTATTGTCTGTCCCTCTGTGTTAGGTGTTCTTTTCTATGCACTCGAACAGTGTAGGGATTGTCGACCAGAAGTCCTTACCCAATTGAGTTTGCAAGGCTTGTTTGGTGGGTGACAGGGGTTGTGGGTGAGTCTAGGGCCTGCACCCCTTTCTCTATTGTGACAGGTATATTTTGAGATTTACTTTTATCAGTGGACTCAATGAAGAGGTGTGAAAAGTGACAAGCTCGAGATTTGTTAATAGTTTTAGCAGGAAATTATGATACAACTTGCATACATCTTAGTCTTACTCTCCATAAGTCAAAAAATCAATCAGGACTTGGCCATCCTTCAAGCCAACATCTTGTGGTGCCCCATTACATAACACGACCTAGAGGCACAGAGCAGAAGATACAAAAAACATTGGCTTGTACGTAGATTACAGTCTGAAGTTAAAGCCAACGCAAAGCGACAATCATCCAAAGTATTCAGCCCGTGTAAAGTAAGCAAACTTGAAAGACAAGGAGGTCATGGAAAACAAGGCTGTCCTAGTTATCCAAACCTTGGTTTGTTTGAGAATCCAGAATCAACAATATGAAAACTCCACATGACTCTCCACATAATAAACAGTCAATGGTTACAAAACTGCGAAGAGCGCTACGTGCCAAAATGATCATAATTCTTGCAGGGTCTTACTTTACTATTTCTGTTGCGCTTTCAAAATTACATAACCTTTTTTAAAGGGGCGATATATTGGGGTACAGTAATAAGTAACTACAAAGTGCACTTGTAGTGTCCTTCGTTTGGACTTTTGGGGCAGTAGATGGTCTTACCTGATGCTTCTATTGTTCTTCTATATCTTAGGGAACATATATATCACCTGGATTTTGTGAGTCAATGAGGGCAATGGTTGTGAAGAAGGTACTTGGAGGGGCTGCATCCTATTTATCTGGTAGACTGTGTGGCCTGGTTGTGGAGCCAACCATACAAATCAGGAAGCATTTCCTGCATCTCCACTACATCTCTAATATCTCATTGAGCTCAAGATCAAAATTTGGGGATGGAATTGTACAATGGGGTTTATTAATAAATCTGTACAAGGGGTTGGTTCTCCTATTTGGGTCCTCTTGGCTGATATAAAAAGTAGGACATCCCCCAGTGGTGTAACTAGGAGAGACAGGGGCCTCTAGTAGGCTACTGCATGGGGCCCCACTTCCCACTTAAAAAATATACATATTAGTATACTCACTAGAGATGAGCGAGCACTAAAATGCTCGAGTGCTCATTATTCGAGACAAACTTTTCCAGATGGAATAACGAGCCCCATTGAAGTCAATGGGAGACTCGAGCATTTTTCAAAGGGACCATGGTTCGGGAATAAAATGTGTTAATTAATTGAAAAAGAATGTCTTCTGATAAGTTAGCAGATGTATGCAAACATCTGCAATCTATTCTTCACTGTTCCGCGCGTATATTATCTCCCGACAAGTTATCAGATGTGAAGAACAGTGAAGAATAGAATAAAAACAGTGAACACAGGATCATTTAAGTGAAAAACGCAGTGAAAAACATAGTGAAGAATAGATTGCAGATGTTCGGCACATCTGCTTACTTGTCGGGAGATACGCTGTCCCGGGATACGCTCCTCTTCTTCCACTGAAGTCTCCCCGATCTCTCTGCCCTTCCTGATGTCTCCGTGCTGACGCTGCCCCGATGTCTCCGTGCTGCCCCAATGTCTCCATGCTGCCGCTGCCCCGATATCTCCGTGCTGCCCCGATGTCTCCATGCTGCCACTGCCCCGATGTCTCCGTGCTGCCCCGATGTCTCCATGCTGCCCCGATGTCTCCGTGCTGCCGCTGCCCCGATGTCTCCATTCTGCCGCTGCCCCGATGTCTCCGTTCTGCCGCTGCCCCGATGTCTCCATGCTGCCCCGATGTCTCCGTGCTGCCGCTGCCCCGATGTCTCTGTGCTGCTCCCCGGTGTCTCTGTCCTGCTCACCATGTTCTGCAATGTGTTCTTCACACATATATATTGTTCTTCACATACTATTTTGTTCGCACCGTTCTGCGCGTATCTCCCGACAAGTAAGCAGATGTGCCGAACATCTGTAATCTATTCTTCACTGTGTTCTTCACTGTGTTTTTCACTGTGTTTTTCACTTAAATGATCCTGTGTTCACTGTTTTTATTCTATTCTTCATTTTTCTTCACTGTGTTTTTTTAATTAAATGCTCGATCTCGAGCAGGGGAAATACTCGCCCGAGCAACGAGCCGTTTCGAGTACCTTAATACTCGACGAGCATCAAGCTCGGACGAGTATACTCGCTCATCTCTAATACTCATACATATAAATACACTCATGTGCATATACAAATACATACAGTGCCATATACAACATACAGTGTATACAGACACCATATACACATCACAGACACTGCATATATACATCACAGTATATGTTATATACATATTATGCTGGACATGTGCAGTACAATATAGATATAATTGTGCACATCCTCCATTCTTTAGTGTGTCAGGTTGGATAACGGGGCCTCCTGACACTGCGGGCCCCATAGCGGCTGCTTTGGCTGCTACCGCTGTAGTTACGCCCCTGACATCCCCTATTCTCACAATGAATTCCCCCCATCTATGATTGACATTTCAACTGCTGCAAAACCCTACTAACAATGGAACTAGTACTAATAATTATAGTGAGTGGAAATCGTTTGTATGGGTTTTATCTGATGTTTGAAAGCTAAATAACCTATAAAGATTGCCACATGAGAGGGAGGACAGAGTGCTAGATTTTATTCCTTTCAATATCTTCCTGCCTTGAGTTGTCCTTGTACCATCAACCCAGATGGCAGGAATATGTGAGCTGGCTTCTGTTTTATTTGAAGACCAACAGAGAACTAGGGTCCTTCAATCGCTGGTGCAGAGGTAAGTGTTAGGTCAGACTTACACCGATTAGATGCTCATAGTATATCCTGTGGCTATGCGAAAATTGTCTAACATGTGGATGTCTTTATAATGTTGCTTAATGTGAACCATATATTGATGACTTATTCAATTGAACAGATCCCAAATGTCTACGAGTCCCACTGCTAGTATCCTCACCAACAGCACAGATCCCATGGTGCAGCATCTCTTCCATGAAAGTTTATAAGAGAACGATCTATGCCTACTATGTTTGTCATTAGCAGAAAGAAACCTTTAAGCTCTTAAAGGGGTTTGCCCATGAAAGATAATTCACAAATCTCAATCCCCTAGTGATGTTTACACAATCAAGAAAATTTTTAACCCCTTACTTTACAATTTTACTCAGTGTTATTGCTGTTTTAGCTCCTATCACGCCGTGATGGTCAGTGTAAGATTCCAGAGTGTAGACGGGGACTCTCTAAGCAGACACTTCATGATACCTCTAGTGCTGTGAGATGTTGTGTGCTGACAATGTGGTTAGATTATCAGGGTACAGGTTTATTTACATTTTTATTTATCTTCTGAACATTTACTAGTATCTGACAGATAGAAAGAGAGATGAGACAGATGAGAGATGATGGGATCCATGAGATGCATATTAAACATAACATTCTCAGCTCTACTATCACAGCCATAACATACATTCTGCTATATGGCTCCCCTTGATAAAGACATTGGGGCACATTTACTTACCTGGTCCTGGCGCAATCCCGTGGCGCGTTGTCCGATGTGGATTCGGGTTCTGCCGGGATTCACTAAGGTCGTGCGCCCGATATCCATTAGGTGTTGCTGCTGCGCTGAGGTCCGCCAGAGATCACCTTCTTCTCCCTTGTGCATGTGATTGCTTGATCTTGCGACACAATTTGTTTTTCAAATTCTGGTGTGTTTCCGAATCCGTCAGGTTGTCCGACTGCCAAGCCCCCCTATTTCTGTCGCGTGAAAGCTGACACCATTGCGCCAAAATCCGATCACGTGCGCCAAAATCCCAGCAGAATTCGGCACAATACGGAAAAATTCGGGAAACCCGACGAAAGTGCGGCTGCGGAGCCCTTAGTAAATGAGCTCCATTATCTGCCTGTAGCTTGTAGCTTTTACTCTCCTCATGCTATTTGCTGGCAGGAAGTCAATGTGTGTGAGCTCATTCTGGAATGCAAGGGTGGGGGCTAGAGGCAGAGAGTAGCACAGGGCAGCATCAGACAGGAGAACAATATGCCTGCCACCCACTAAGCTCAGATCCAGGGTCAGGTCAAGGGGCAACCAAAATTGTGTACACCAGGACTGATACAGACAGGTTGGACTTTATCTGTGAAATGCTGTATTTTTGTTAATAACAATGAATTAGAAAATGTGTTATTTTGCTATCCTGAGTACATATAAGAAACTTTGTGGGAATACCCCTTTAATAATGATCATTTACTCTAATAGTGTAAATCAGTCCATCTTCAACTACATATATGGGAGAACATTCCAATTTCCAAATCCAGGAATTTACTGAAACCTTATACTTCTGAATCTGTAAAATGACAAAACTGCGGTTCTGAATCATTTCTAAAACATATATTAAAAGTACAAATTCTGAATCCTGGGGCTGTAATTCTTACTTTTGTTTTTTCTAGCACACAGTTGAGATGTGTGGTCTCCAGATTGTATTCTCAATGACCGTGTGGCTCCTCAAACGTATCATTTGCCACATGGACACAGACTTATAAAACTATGGACTTTGTGGATGCAGATTGTTTGATAAAGGAAAGCTGTTTCCCTAAACACAGATGGGAAGTAAACCTTCTCCTGCATCACAGCCGGTAATGAATTGCAGAATTTTGGTTTCAAGAAAAATATATCAAATTCAGAACTTAACCCCTTTATTACATTTTTTTTTACTGTAAGGCAATTTCTGACCATTATATACTTATATATATATTATATACTTACCCGTCTTGACGCATTCCCCAAAAACCAATGAAAGTGCGGCCGCGGACCCTTAGTAAATCAGCCCCATTGCATCCTCCGGCATTACCGAAGCTATGCACGGATTCTGGGAGCACCAGAGATGAATCCAATCGGGTTCATCTCTAGGTAAGTCTCAGGGTTACGTACAAGATAGGGTCTGTAGGTTTGTTCTTAAGTTGAATTTGTTTGTAAGTCGGAACTGTATATTTTGTAATTGTAGCTCCAGCCAGAATTTTTTTGGACTCTGTGACAATTGGATTTTAAAAATGTTGGGTTGTCATAAGAACCAGGATTAACAATAAAGCTTCATTACAGACACCTGTGATAACTGTTTATTGTAGCCTAGGACTAAAGTACAGTAAATGACTAATATCCAGAGGTCCGTTTGTAACTAGGGGTCGTCTGTAAGTTGGGTGTTCTTAAGTAGGGGACCGCCTGTATAGATATGTGTGACCACGACTTGCTCTAATAGGACACTATAGGGCCTGTAAGGAGTTTCATTCACTATTTGGTGCTTGGAGACTTCCCTCTTTTAGGACTTCTAACCATTGCAAACCAGGAATCTTTATTTTCTTTGTATTTCTGGTTCTTCCTAGATAATTACACAAGTAAGAATCTATTTTTCAATATGGCTGATATAGTTTCTTATCTCTAAATTTGTGCGGTTTACCAAGAATTCAACCACAATTGTGTTTATGAAGGTGGAAATACTTTGCAGCTAAACATGTAGCAGCTTTATGTCCTGCAAACATAGAATACTACAAAGTAAGTGTGACTAGCTGAATAATGTGACCATAGTGTTGTCTTGTAGATCATCTCTGTATTATGGTAGGTGTTAGGTTCGGATTTCCTTTAACATAGTTCATGCTTTGGTCACAGGATATTACAGTTATTTTTTTTTTCAAAAACACTCTTTATTGATTTTTTCACATTAAACAATGCAGTACATATAGACATATTCAAGATCGTCATGGTGTTGATCAAATGCGAAAGTAATGATACATTTCAGCTGAGATAACAGAGATGAGTACAATATACTATGTAGATAGCGACATAATCGCGACCTAGAAATAAATGCGGGTTTTGTCTAAAGAACTGCATTTTACCATAGCAAAGATGAATATATAATTAAAAAAGTGAACAAGAAATGTAATATGTAAAATACAAATAAAACAGTCAAAAGGAAACTTGTGACCAAGTACTGCAGTATTTACAATGTTCCACTCAATTTGGATGGAGAGAGATCACGATTTGTCCAGATGAATTGCTTAAGGTGGAAAGTGTGTGGACTCCCTTCAATTTGAAACATGCATATGTGTTCATAGCTCCAGATTCAGTGCGTGTCCTCTGCTGTACAGGACGGGTTTACCAACCATGCCTCCCAATTTGCTAAAAACTTTTTATGGCTATTGTTGTGTAAGGATAATAGCTTCTCATATGTGCATGTTGCATTTAGAATACTTAATATTTCTTGGAATGGAGGGATAGAGACTTCCTTCCAGTGTCTAGTAACCACTAATTTTGTGGCCATAAGTAAGTGTGCTACTACTATTCTAGCCTGTGGGTCAACTTCTTCTATTCCTAACATTAGTAGGGCTAATTGGGGTGAGTTCTGAATTTGTTTCTTAGAGATAGAATTGATGAGAAGAAATGTGGTCTTCCATAGAGGCTGTAGAATCGGACATCCCCAGAGTATGTGCGAGATGGTGCCTTTGGCTCCACATCCTCTCCAACACAGGGGGGAGGTGGAGGGATATATTGAAGCTAATCTAGTAGGAGAGAAGTACCATCTCATGGTTGTTTTGATAATTGCTTCCTGGTAAGTGGTACACCTAAAAGTGGATTGTATGAATTTGAATGTTTTATTCCACAGGGTTAAATCAAATGATTTCCCCAGTTCCTCTTCCCATTTATTTATAAAGGGAGTCTTGCCCTGATTATGTCTGTTATTCAGAAGTTTATAAACTATGGATAGACCTTTTTTAGTAATAAGAGTATTATCTAGAAAGTTCAATAAGGAGCGGGTGATTGCAGGCCGCGGCTCTGTATTTTGTTGGAAAAAATGGCGAATTTTGAGATAGGTGAAAATTTCTTGGGATGTTAGGTCGAATTTATCTTTTAAATCTGAGAAAGGGAGAATTTGTGACTCAGAGAGGATATCTCCGATTTTCCCCATATTGTCTTTGTGCTTCCAATTTGATAACTTGCACCCTTGGATTTGTTGTTCCAAAAAGGACATTGGAATTTGGGATTGGGATTTTATCCTGTTTTATTGTGGAAATAACTTGACTTAACGCCCAGTCAGAAACAGATATTGCTGAGTAGAGGACTGGGGGAGGAGGTAGATGCCACATTACTGCAATCATCCTGTTCCTAAGAGGGAAGTTCTTGTTTAGGTGGGTCTCCAATCCTACCCAGACTTTGTCTGTGGAATTCCTCCACCAGTGAATCATTTGGTCTGCGACTGCAGATACATAGTAATCTTGTAAATCAGGTATACCAAGACCCCCTGTATGTCTGTGTCTAGTGAGGGTATGTAGTGCAATCCTGGGGTACTTATTTTGCCAAATGAATTTCCTGAGTTGAGCATTTGCAGCCGAGAAGAAGGACTTGGGGAGTTGTATCGGAATAGTTCTAAATAAGTATAAATACTTAGGGAGAATGCACATCTTATATGCCGCCGCTCTGCCAAACCAGGATAGTATGGCTTTAGAGAAACTAGAAAGATCTTTATCTATTTCGGCTAGAAGTGGGAGGAAGTTTTTTTCGTATAGTTTGGATGTGGGGGAGGTTAGTTGGATCCCTAGATAGGGTATTGAATCTGCTTTCCAGTCCAGGGGGAAACGATGTTTCAGATACTGAATCTGGTCTTGTGTAATGGCTATAGGGAGGATTTGGGATTTGGATGTATTCATTTTATAATAGGACACTGCACCATATTCTTGTATTATATTAAACACTGAAGGGAGAGTAATAGTAGGGTTTGTGGAGATCATGATAATGTCATCCGCAAAAAGCGCGATTTTGTGTTCTGTATGACCCACCTTTACCCCTGAAATGCTGGGGTCTGACCTTAAGAGCTCGGCCAAAGGCTCAATGGAAAGAATAAAGAAAATGGGGGATAAAGGGCAACCTTGCCTTGTGCCGTTCTTTAAAGCAAATTCCGTTGAGAGTAAACCGTTTGTGTACACCCGGGCTGTGGGGAGTGAGTAAAGGGATTTGATGGCTATTTGGATAGGGCCTACCAAGCCAAATTTAGTAAGAGCCGAGAAGGCAAATGACCAATTTACGCGATCGAACGCCTTCTCGGCATCAATAGTCATAAACGTGGATGCTATATTATGGCGCTCACAGAATTGCATTAGTGTGATTAACCGTCGGGTGTTATCAGGGGCTTGTCTCCCTAATGTGAAACCCACTTGGTCATTTTTAACCAGGTCTGGGATAATGGTTTGAAGTCTACTAGCTAATATTTTGGCGTAGATTTTTACATCGCAATTGAGGAGCGAAATGGGTCGAAAGTTTGCTGGAGAAGTGGGTGGTTTCCCTGGTTTGGGGATTGTGATTATGAGGGCTGCTAACATGTCTTTAGGGAATTCTCCAGAGGAGAAGGCTAGATCAAAGGCACATTTCATGTGAGGGGTGATTTTGTCTATAAATTTTTTATAGTAATCTGAAGGGAGGCCGTCTGGTCCAGGTGCTTTACCTGAAGGGATCGCCTTGACAGTGTTTTTGATTTCATCGAGAGATATGGGGCGGTTGAGTACTTCAAGTTTATCCCGGGAGATCTTAGGAAGGTTGACTCTATGGAGAAAGTTATCTATCATGTCTTGGGTAGGTTGTATTAGTGAGGGGTCATCTGAGAGATTATATAGACTTTCATAGTAGGTTTTAAAGGCTTCAATGATGCCTCTAGGAGATATAATTTTTTCCCCAGTAGTAGGGTGGTGGATGTAAGGGATTTTACTTTTCTGCGTTCTTTGTTTGAGGCTGCGGGCTAGGAGGGCTCCCGCTTTTTGACCCTGGGAATAATATTTAGTTTTCATTATTCTATGGGTGTTCGCGTGTTTTAGCAGCATAAGGTTCATTAATTTATCTCTCTCTAGTCTGATAGTGTTGGTTAGAATAGGGGACGGAGCGGCTTTGTTTTGTTGTTCCAATAAGTGTATTTTTTTATGAGCAGAGACTATCTCCTTTTCTTTTTGTTTGCTTGCCATAATATGTAGTTTTGTGATTTCGCCTCCAATAAATGCTTTGTGAGCCATCCATATTGAGAATGGGTTCATGTTCTCTTTAGTGTTGAAATTAAAGTATTCATCTAGGGCTCTTAAAAGTCTAGGGGTATGTTTGGAGTGGTTGATGATAGTGCTATTTGCTCTCCATACATAGTCGCTGTGGGAGGAAAGATTATCTGATATGGTAAGCGATACTGGGGCATGGTCTGACCATCTGATGTCACCCATTTGAGATTCGGATGCTCTATCCAGGAGTGATTTGTCAATAAATATGAAGTCTATTCGGGAGTAGCTCCCATGCCTGTTAGAGAAAAAGGAGTAGTCTCTTTCTCCCCCGTGCTGTAGTCGCCAAATATCAAAAAGACCATAAGACCAGATTAAGTGTTTAAGAGTGTATGATCTATGTGATGTAGGCTTTTTATTGGATGTGTCTAGAGAGGGGTCATTGATAGCATTAAAGTCCCCTGTAATGATTATAGAGCCTTTTTTAACTTTCGTGATTAGTTTGAAAAGCTTCTTATTAAAGGAGCTTTGTTTTTTGTTGGGGGCGTACACTGTGACAATGGTGTATTGAAGGTTATTGATTAAGCATGTAATAATAATAAATCGACTTTCTGGGTCAATAATTTGATCTTGTATCGATAGGGCTAAAGATGAATTAAATGCTATCATGACTCCCCTCTTTTTTTTGTGGTAGGTGGATGACACTATTGTAGTATATTTATAGTGGGATAATTTAGGGTGGTGTCTGCTTGAGAAGTGGGTCTCCTGGGCGCATAAAATGTCCGCCTTTTGCTGAGAGGCCTCCTTCCACAGCAGAGACCTTTTAAAGGGGCTGTTTAGGCCCTTTGCATTAATCGAGACAATCTTAATCCCCATAATACCCCCCTATGCATGCTGAGTGAGTAGGAACATAAATAATAGAGATATTTAAGCAGATTAGTGTTAACATGGTCACGTTTAACAATAAACCTGTAGAACCAACAAAAACAGTTTTAGGCACTACTGTGGTGCCAAATTTAACAACACAAGGTACACCTTCTGTATAAAACATTAATGGTGCAGTTTCAAGTGGGGAAAGAGAAACACTTGTAAGTGATCATGGAGAGGAGGGTCTACCAGATCACGTCCCCACAGAAAGAAAGTTACAATTACATTACCCCTAGAAGAGTCTTATTTGTCACCTATTTTCTGCCATTCTCGCTCCAAGCGTGAGGGGGGGTCCTTTCTCATGGACCAAGCTGGGTTTTCTATCTGGATCTGCCATTTTTCTAGTAAGGCCAGGCCTTCTTCAGTGGATCTAGCGATATACACCTCATTGTTCCTGCGGATGAGGAGCTTAGTGGGAAAACCCCATCTGTAAGGAATCTCGTGCTTCCTTAAGGCCAGCGGCCAGGCCACGCCCCCCGATATTACAATTATTAACCACTAAATAACAACATTCTGAAAAGTTAATGAAGGACAAATGTAAGTGGTTCTTGTATTTTAAAGGGTTAAACCCTTCATGTGCCATGTATATGAAACATGATGTGGTGGCTTCATGCACCTTAAAGGAAATATAACACTTTATCAAAGTAACAAACACCTACTCACCAGTCCTACTCTTCATCCTGATCGCGATGGTGGTTTTTGCTAATCTTTACCCACCAGGATCCCCTAGAAAAGAGACTTATAAAAAGACTGGAGTGCTGCTAATTATGCACGCCTCAGCGCATAATGAAATCACACCGGGGGAGTGCATAATTAGCAGCCTGGTGCACCGGACATCTTGTCCCTGCGCTCAGGGCTGCTATATCTTTTCAAGATTAGCAAAGAACATAGTAGGGATGAAGATGAAGAGGAGGACAGGTGAGTATGTGTAGGTGTTTGTTACTTTGATAAAGTGGTAGGTTTCCTTTAATATTCACCTTGACCTGACACCTGATAGCGGAAGGGCAACTGGATGCAGTTTTTGTTAGGAGCTGGTGGAGACAAACCCCTGGGTCCAGACAAATTGGGTGACAGTCTCCTTAATATAATATAGGATATCATCAAAATTCAACATTGGTCATGTTATGTAAAAAGTATTTTTAAATGAAGAGCTAAGAGGTTTCTTTTTGGATGAAGGTCATCTGCCTAGTAATCCTTGAAGATGTTCTGGTCATAGATATCAGTATTTGTGGAAGCAACATATTCCTATTCATTTATTTCCCTATGGGGAATCATTTCCTATCAATAGAGAAAATATATTTTTATTTTTAAATTTTTAAAGTATACATTTTTATTGGAACCATTTTTACCAAATTTGCTGAGTGTCTATTAGCACTGCTGTTTTTTTGTTGTTTTGCAACTGTTAAAACAAGAAAAAACTTATACTTGCCTTTCTTCTGCTCTCTCCGATCCAGTATGGCGCTTCCAGTCATGGCCAATCTCTGTTGGTATACAGATGCTCAGTAATGACGTATACAAACGGAGACTAGAGGTGACTATAGGCATCTTGCTTGACTAGAGCACCGGGGAAAGGTAAATATAAGTTCTTTCTTGTTTTACAGTATCCACTGCCACTCATAAAAAAACAACCCCATATCTGCAAGAAACAAACATACTTTACTACTTTACTGTTGATAAAATAGTGATGTTTAGGTCCTGCCCATGGACGGCACAGGCACCCGCCAATCTATTGCCCTCCCAGAAATTGAGCAGTTCTGCCAACTTAAAGGACAGGTTGAAAAAACTATCATCCTTTTGAGACCAAGTTATACCTAAAATTTCCAGGACATTTAGGAAATTATGAACAAATTGGCCAATTGATCTAATTTCTTTAAAGGGGTTTTCCCACAAAGCAAATTAGCTGCAGTGGGTTTCTCAGTGCTGGGACCTCACAGATCACTAGAATGGGTGTCTAATGGGGTCCGATATAAGTTGCACCTCCCATAGCACTACGACATGCCCAGAGCAGCCGATCGTGCATGGCCAGGCTGCCTCATTCATCTCTATGGAGCTGAATATAGCTCCTTAGACATGAATGGGGCAGTCCGGGCATGCAATACTACGTATGCTTTGGCCATTTTGTTGGTGAAATTGGTGACATTTTGTTGGGGTACATTAGACCCCATCAGATCCCCATTCTAATGATCTGTGGGGGTCCCATCACTGAGACCCCCACCAATCAGCGAGTTAAGCCCTATCCTACGGATAGGGTTTAACTTGCTTTCTGGGAAAACCCCTTTAATATTTAAGACTGATCGCTGTTCTCTCACGTTTTTATGTCATCTTGTGCTTGACCTATATGAGTGCCCATTGGCACAGACATCAGGCCTTCTCCTTGCCTCAGATTTTCTGTTTCTCATTATTCTTAACTGGACTTTATTGTACAGAACATCAAAGCCGCATTCTTGTGGGCGATTACATACTGCATGAAGACATCTGTATGTATAAACCCTGCGTTTAATTGATATAGCGTGATATGGGAAACGTATATACAGCCCTTTCTAAACAGGCGATTTTCCATGCATGGTACACAGGTGGAAGATGGAAGTAAACGGGAAATCTGTTAACTCCTTGTACTATAGACCTATAAACAATTAGTACTAGAGCATTCTGTATAATAAACCTCCAGCATATGCAGCACAAGCAGTAGAATTTAAGTCTTTGACCCATAGACATCCAATTCCCCATGTAGCAATTAATAACACATGTTAGTTTTGATGGCTCTTGTCTCTATTAAAGGGGATGTCCAGTCTCAAAGTTATTCATAATCCTTTATATCACAGTATAGGGAATAACTTTCTGAGGTGGTCATAAGCATTTGTAGCCCAAATGTTTGGGATGTGATGAAAGCACTGCTCACTTACGGCACTGTTGGAAATAGGTGACTACTGTGCCCAGCTATCTTTGTCAGTGCCAGAGAAATTAGTAAAGCAGCAGGTATATGTGCAACCAGTTGCTCTATTTATTTGGTGTCTAACTGATCCCTGTTCATGTGATCTGTGGGGCACCCATAACTGAGACCCACACAAATCAGCAAATTAGCATTACAACTTGTTGTGACTGGACAACCCCTTTAAATCCCAGGGGGGTTGAGGGCACAAATCTGTCCCGGTAACTGCTGACCATCCCCTCCCCCAAAATTTCTTATCTGAGTTCCCGACTGTGTACTGTAGATGATTTCACTGTTATATACATATTATGCTGTACAATATGCAGCATAACTTGTATATAATAGTGCACATCCTCCATTCTTTAGTGTGTCATGTCCGATGCCGGGGCCCCCTGACACGTCGGGTCACATAGCATTTGCTAGGGCTGCTTCTGGTGTAGTTATGCTCCTGGTCGCCATTACTTATAAAGTAGCCTTCAAAGCGATAAATAAGTCTATCTTTAAAAAAGAGGCGAACCATATCAGCTCTATATGGGACGTTTGCTTGGGTAAACTTCTTCTGTCCAGATAGAAAACTAGGACAAGCCAAAATATTTTGGTAAATACCAGGTTTTCTGAGACAATTTGTGTTTGTGTGGGTTTTTCCCCGGGTCCTCCGGTTTCCTCCCAAACTCTAAAACATACTGGTAGGTTGATGAGATTGTGAGCCCCATTGGGGACAGCTTGTGCAGCACTGCGTAATCTGTGTGCGCTATATAAATAAAGAATTATTATTATCCCAAAGTTCATGTCTGGGAAAAACAAAACAGTACTTTACCAAAAAAACCTTATACCACAGTAGAATAGCTGGTGGTGAAGAAACACTCAGAATATTATACTTACAGAAAACAAAAGTCAATCACGTCCATTATAACCGAATCGTCGTGTTCATGTGCCAAAGGCAAGAATGGTATTTATCAAGCGTATCCTCTACATCCAAATACAGTATGTGGCAATCACAGGCTTCAACACTGAAAGACAAAATGAAAGGAAGAAAAACGACTGTAATATCCACCCATTTCCCAGACATTTTATTATGTTTTATTATATTATTAAGTCAAATGTCAAAACATATTTCCCATCGCCTTACAATAATGCGCTAGGAATGTGAAATCGAGGCAAATGTAAGGATTTTGGAGCCCATAATGTGAAGTCCAAGTTATTCTCTTGGCTGATCCAAGAAATAGGAATTGTACAGTGACCAGTTTACAGGCGGTCCCCTACTTAAGAACAAACCTATGGAACCTATCCTGTATGTAACCCAGGGACTGCCTGTATGGTAAAATAGTAAGAAGAGCAATCTTCACCTTACACATCACCTGCCATACTGATCCATGGTCCCGGCATTGAACTTTATTCTACATAAGTCATGTCCAACACCTATAGCTCGTATACGCTGTAAGTGTTCTAATAGCTGCAAATAAGGTCTCTTAGAGGGATATTAAGACCAAAATGAAAATGAAGGACTGCACCTACAGGTATTGCTTCCTTGTGATAATTTTAGACTTTCACAAATAGAATATTTTTCTCAATTATTATTTTAACATATAACACCATTCCCCTAGGTCAGTGATGGCGAACCTTTTAGAGCCTGAGTGCCCAAACTTCAACCAAAAGCCACTTATTTATTTTAAAGTGCCAGCACAGAAATTTAAGCAGTAATTCATTTCCTCTTGTTCTTTGACAACTTTCAATTGTCCAGCCTGATAACGGCACCGACGCAGTTGAAAGGAGGAGGGCAAATTCATCTATCAGTGTAGGAAGATTCTGCAGGGAAATTCTTTGAGTCCTGTCTGGTGAACTTCATGCTGGGGTGATGGTCTGGGTGCCCACAGAAAGGGCTCCGAGTGCCGCCTCAGGCACCAGTGCCATAGGTTCGCCACCACTGCCCTAGGTGTTACATAGGGTGACCATACCAATCACACAAATGTCATATAGTGAAGGACCTGCATTTTGTAAAGTATTTTTTTTTTTAAAAAACCCATTATTCTTCTCAATACAAGTTATTCTATCTATACAGTAAATTTAAAATTATGTTGGTTTAGACAACTTTAACTCCTTTGCAAACCAGAACGTACTATTATGTGCTGGTTCTGCAGGGGTGAGGGGTGTATGAAGAGATCTCACCGACTGACACCCGCCTGTAACTGCCATGGTTAGTGCTGGCACCAATTGTGGCAGTTAACCTGTTAAGTTCCATCGCTTCTCGAATGAGGGGAGTAAAAAACAGAAACACGAAAAAGGGCCAAGTCCCGCAAGGATTAATAATAGTTTTTCATACAAGTGGTGGAGACATTTGCCAGTAAAATCTTAGGTTCAATCTGAGAAATATAATAAATGTATCATATCTTCCATTTTTCAATTGTAGAAACTTCCATTCAGAAAGCAATGTGATCACTGCACAGACTGGAACTGACAACACTGATTGGACAGCATAAGATTGTATACAGACACATTGATATATGGTGACAACCAACTTGTAATGTATTCATAACCGCTCATAGGAAGGGATGAGCAGATCTTTTTGCCACAAGTTCGGACTCGGCATTCAAGCTCATTAAAGTACCACCTTCCCTATAACACACTGGCACCGATCACAGACGTGTAACCAGCAGGTCTTTCGCTACCAGAACCAAGCTTTTCTCTCAGATGTGGCTAAAGTTAGCAAACCCAAACCTGAACAAGTCCACTCATCATTAATCACTGGCTCACACCCTTTGATGGCACCAATTGTGTTACTAGTGATTTTTTGAGTTGGGTACCCAAAACAAACTTTTGTTTGAGGCCCATCCGAACTTAGCGAACCTGAACCTGAATGGGTCTGCTCATCACCAATCACAGGAATATCATGGAGGAGGAACTTTGCAACACAAAGTTACAAGAGAAGATCTGTAAATACAAGTATTTACTAAAACAACAAGCAAGAAGTTCTTATTAGTCCTTATTAGTCCTTATTGGTCCTTATTGGTTTGTGTTTGAAAATAAAAAGGAAATCTCTATCATGCAGGTTTAACAGTGGTGTCCAGATTGTGGAGTCCAAATTATCAAGTTATATCTGCTGGGCGACCAGTTCTGATACTATTGCCCCTTGCAAATCTTCTGGGTAGCAGGAGGGGCTATTAGCCACATGGATATCTCGGTATCGCCCTTGGATCTGCAAAACTGCCTCCAGCCCCTCCTCAACCATGTGTAGCCAAGGGGGTGGGTTAAGGATGGCACAGAAAGCTAAGTACCGATGTAATTAGTCACTTGCAGTCATAGGGATGTGGTTATCTAATTCTGAGAGTGGACTGCTATCTCCCTGCTTCACGGTCCTTATGACGTGGGACGTGGCCCTGTGATGTTACTTTCTACATCACATATCCATGGACTGCAAGAAAACTGCAAGCAGGGACATGCTGTTGACACCAGTAGTTCTGGACCCTGTAAACAAGTGACACCAGAAGTAATATGGATTTTTACATGGAAACTATTTCTCTCCCATAAATTGTGGATCTTGTGGGTTGCAGTCTGGAGAAGTGTTGAACAGACCATACCCGTAAAGTTTGGGTCAGAGACCCAGGTTAAAATCCCTGGACACAAACGTCAGTCAGAAGTTCGGGCTCTGCTCATATCGATCACCAGATTAATGGTGATAGTGTCCTAATTAGGTTGCTGGTTTCATCTAGGGGATGGGGGGACTGTTTTTAACAGGTTTTATTGCATATTTAATACCCAAATATTAACTTTGTAAAGGTGGCAGTTAAAAGTTCCCTTAATTTATGCACACCTCCCCTGAGCAAGCCTCCTCCTGCTGGCGACTGGGGATTTACGACCCGGATGGTGACGTCAGAGCCAGTGCGTGGAGAGAGCGGGACGTGTGCTCTCTCCTAGTTCCCTGGCTGGGAGCAGGGGGGGGGGGGCTTGCAGTGGGGGCATGCTTAAATTAAAATCTGGGGAAGCCAAGAGGCAACAAAGTTAATATTGCACCATTTTGTGGAGGATCATAGACCCCCCCCCCAACCAGATGATGTGACAGGCAACACCTATCTTCCCTAAAATGACTGCAGCCATATGCCGCTGGACCCAAAACTTCATGGTCTGCCCATCACTAGGAGTCAGGAGTCCTTCATTAATGTATTTTTTTAGTTTTAAATTCAGGATGGAAATATAATAATGTGCAGCTTTAGGTAAAGTGATATTTTAAGGACAAAGGCACAAAACAGGAAATTCTATACAGCTGCTTTCTTAAGAAACAATGGAGCATCTGATGGATTCCAAAATTACATTGTTATGTTTCTTCCCTTAAATCACAGCAGCACTGCATTTTTCCACATCTAAATAACCTTTTTGTTCTAAAATAGCTGGAGCCAGTAAACTGAAAGAATAGCCCAATGCAATCTGAGCTCACACAAGTGTCCATCTGCCGGCTCAACAAAGACTTGGGCTTCGGTTCAACCTCCCAGGATTCAATGATAAAACACCCTCCTCCACGAGATATTTATGGGCTTATCGACAAACCTACGAAAAGTTCAAGGCCAAGTGCCAGGCTTTCACTAGTGGGGTGGTTTCTATTAAAATCTGGTGTTATATGAAAAGTAATGGGGAGTTATAAATATTCCTTGCGTATGACCTGAGCAGGTAGCAGGATGCCTTTCTGCCACTCTTAGGCCCCTTTCACACTTGCGTTTTTCATGTGCGTTTTCTGCGCGTGCTTTTGATGCGCAGAACTTGCATTGCACTCTGACCCATTGTAACCAATGGGTCTTTTCAGACTTGCATTTTTTTTCACACAGTCACGCGCATGAAAAACGCACCATACAAGTCTATGGAGATGCATCAAAAACGCATTGCACTCTGAGACACATGCAAGTGCAATGCAAGTGCAATGCGTTTTCTGCGCGTGAAAAACGCATTGAAATTGCATTGAAATTGCATCAAAAACGCGCATGAAAAACTGAGACACTGAACAAACTCTGACTGAAAACTGATTGAACTCTGATGCAAAATGAGCGTTTTTCACTGACCAAAAACTGATCGCACCCTGATCAAACTCTGACGTGAAATGCAACGCGAGTGTGGAAGGGGCCTAAATAGACCACTACCTGTATGTAGTCAGCAGCTTAAAGGGAAGCCGTCAGAGTGATTTGGGACATTAAACCATCTACGGGTCCTAATGGGCTAGTGGTTTAATGTCCCAAATCGTCTGTGTGAATTCTTTACATGGTCACATAAAAGGCAAACACATATACTTACATTCAACCAGAGCTCCCGATGCCTGCGCGTTGCAGCATATGAAGCCGGTGTAGTACATTCACTTGCTGCAATGCCGATGCATCATCTGCAGATGTGAGTTCAATGTGTTACATTGGACTCACATCCAGGTGAGTACAAATGTCTGCTTGTTTTTTTCAATTGAAACCAGCAAAGCTAATATACAGGTAAATTTGGGACCCTAAACTGAAGGTCCATTAGGACCTGTATTTGGTTTAGGGTCCCAAATTGACCTTACACGTCAACACTTTCCAGATCGTGTTTCTTTCATAGTACATTGTGGTAGCATCATCCAAAAATCATACTGGTAGGTTGATTAGATTGTGAGCCCCATGGGGACAGGGACCAATTTGGCAAGCTCTGCGCAGCGCTGCGTAATCTGTGTGTGCTATATAAATAAAGGAATTATTATTATAGCAGCTGCTATGGGGCCCACAGTGTCAGGGGGCCCCAGTAACTAAAGTTTTAGGTGTGTATATGCTGTGTTTGGTGTGTATATACTGTATTTGTGTGTGTGTAAAGACTTTGTGTGTGTCAATGCTTCATGGGTTTATATGGTACTGTACGTATGTGTGTATATATGGTGTGTATGGCCTATTCAGTAGTCTGCTATGGGGCTCTGCCACTCCTAGTTACACCCCCAGTCTCCAGCGTAATTTCGCCACTGGGGAACCATGTTTAGCTAGGGGAACCTGCTCACTTCTTGTAAATATGCAATAATGATGAAAAAGCCTGAAACAGGGTGAAAAGGGGTTTCTAGGAATTCTGTAAACCCTGTGGGGGACAAAAATAAGAAGGCCTGTGGTATTTACCAAGCTCCCACTCCCAGATCCCACACTGTTCTGTTACATCTGAGTTTTCTGGGGTTTGTCACAGGACCTGGCTCTGCAGTGAGTCCAGTGACCCCTGAAACTTTTGTTCCCATGTAGACATCAAAGACCAGAAGTATTGGAGCAGCACCGGAACAGTAAAGCTTAAACTAGGCACGTGCACGATTTTTGCCACCCCTGCAGGCAAAACCCTCCAAGATTCCTTCGGACAAATGTAATAAAATTGCGTAATAATTCAGGATTCATTTTTTTACCCAAATAAAACTTCACCCATAATCACAAACCATTTTCCCAATGTAGCTTCATGAGAACTAGTCCCTGTTTAAATCATACAGGTCCACTGCAGAAATACAGTACATTGTATAAGGGTTTGATGAAATGGTTTACCCAGGCCTAATAGAAGTCCAATATCTAATTCTCCGCTCCCTAGCTCCCACTAGTGGTGGCTACAAACCAAATAATTATTTTTTAAAGGGTAATTTCTTTAATGCTGGTGTCAAACTTCTATCTATTATATGTGGTATAGTGGAATTTTAGAAAAGCACTTCATTATTTTCCGAATTGAGCCCTCTCGATGCTATACAGTGCCTAGTCCTTGGTATTCAGGTGCTGATTGACAGCTTTCTCCCTATGCAGAGTGATACATAGAGCACTATCAATCAGATTCTGGAGGGCAGAGTAAGTGCATGACTATATATGTCATTGGGAGGAGAAAAGTATATCTATAGCAAATATAAGTGTATCTATAACACCCTGCAGACA
Organism: Engystomops pustulosus; assembly: GCA_019512145.1. Classification (NCBI taxonomy): domain Eukaryota; kingdom Metazoa; phylum Chordata; class Amphibia; order Anura; family Leptodactylidae; genus Engystomops; species Engystomops pustulosus. Next base: position 18,516,279 of record CM033650.1, on the reverse strand, counting down.
GTCTGCTAAAGTCAACATGTCAAAGAGAGGGCAGCATAAAGGCGGTGAAAGATCCCTTTAAATCTATGTCCATGCAGGGAGTTTGCAACTCTGTGTTATAGAAACTACAGACAGAATCTTCTCCTTACTGTTACCAGATCAGGGGAAAATGATGTTTTGAGAAGTGTACAAAACGTCGAGCAGACTGACAAATAGGTGAGGGTCTACTTAGTGTTTGTTTTTGTTCTCACTCACGTCTCGGTCTAGTGTCCCTTTAAGCATCACGGGGCAGTAATGTGATGACATTTGATGTACCCTTTATCCAGAATATCTTGCTTCTTAAGAGAACATATTTATTTTCCTACTTGGTCAGGACTTTGACTACTGTCACAACCCCAGTTCATGGCCGGTGCAGACGTCCAGATGCTTCCCTTCAGTAGACTGACTGATAGCTGGACATGATCCATGAGCCTACACATTCCCGAGCGTCTTCATTATCCCGCTTTATATTTGTTATTGTGCCTTACAGTGACAAGAGGAATAGAAATAAACACCCATCAGATATAAATCACCCCATGGTTTATTATCACAGGCGCTACATGGATTATACATATAGTAACTATTTAAAGGAGGTTTTCAATGTTTTTGTTCACATTATATAAACTTCAATTACCCCCCTCTGTAGATCATGAGAACATGGCCCTCAAGTGCCACCGAGAGCTCCATAATATTATAGCTCTGGTCAACATGCTCCACCATTTCTCTATTCACTTTGCGGGGACATCCAAGACAGATGAACGTTAGTCCCGTGGAAGTGAATGGGTTAATCATGCTCTCCAGTTATATGGAGCACTTATAGGCACACGTGAGCCTATATTCTCATGATGACTAGAGAGGGACGGGCCCAAAGTTCATGTTTGGGTTCAGCCTCCTGACAAGGACATATTGCCGGATTGGCAACTGTTCGGCCTGGGGTCTTCCCCTGGCCAGTCATAGCCACAGTTAGTTTCTAGGGGCATCCATTTGCCCTGGACCAGGCCCTTGACTTCATTAGAAGTCAGGGTCCAGCTTAACCCCCCCCCCCCCCCCCCCCCCACAGACGCCTACAATACGTTCTGGTACTGATGATGGAAGTTAGCTGATATAATGCTCTCCTAACCACCATTTGAGAGAGTCGATGCTCTGTAAAGATGTGATGACGAGTAGCAATCCTTCCCAAAACAACGGCATTTAAACAGTTGATACCCACAACTGGTGCCAACATCGGTTGTTACTGGGGGCGTGGTACTGGTTCAGGGACAAACCTCAGTCAGATCCAAATCCCTGGTTTTGACTCCTGCACTGATTGCTAACCCTCAGACCCATAAAAAAGAGAGTATACTGTAGAAAGGCTACATTTGTTGTCCATCAAAGTTTATGGAGAGGGGAGGGGGAAGAAGAAGCATAAACCATAGAGAACAGAGCACAGACACCACTTCTTCTTCTGTGTTATCTAGGGCTAGATCTACAACAGAACCGTCCAGTAGTGGTATATAATGTCCTCCGTACCAGGTGTAAATCTATGGGGGAAACATATAAGGAAATGTGCTTCTGGGGAATTTGGGGTGCATACCTTTACCCTTCTCCTACAAATCCTGATAAGGACTTCAAGATAAAAAAAGTTTCTTTATATGAGTGTAGTGACAGGGGCAGTATGGGTGATGAATGGATGATCACTGCTGAGAGATGAGACATGTGTCATATGAACAGAGGACCTGTGTCTTTAATTTTAGGGGAGCAATGCGCTCCATTTAAAATCTATAAGACTCTTCATGTTTGGATGGTGAGGGGTGCTGAAAAAACCCTTTGCATTGAATTTAGAAAAGCGTACATCGCCTTTGTTAATGATTCTCCCAGGGGTGTCCTACAGAGCCATAGGGAAGCCCGATTGCCTCTTCTCTGTGAGTAGTTTATGGGAGTAGTGGCATAACTAGAAGCTGATGGGCCCCAGTGCAAAGTCTGTGCCAGGCCCTGGACTATAATGTATGGTGTATAGTAATAGTCTTCTCATATGGAAAGTGACACCATAAGGGCCCCCTAAGCCTCTTGGGCCCGGGTGCAACTGCAACCCGCAACCTCCTCAAGTTATGCCCCTGTATGGGAGACAAGATAACAGCCAGTCTCCAGTGTAGAGATCAGGGAAAACTGCTAATTAGAGATGGAGTCTGAAGAGTAAAATATAGGTAATAACTGGAAGCTACCAGTCATATAATAACCACAAATAGTAATATTCTCACATAATGGGGCACACTTACTTACCAGTCTGGAGGAGTTCTCAGAAAATGCATTGACCAACGATCGTGCACTGTGCCGTGATTCACTAAGATCGCACGCCCGATATCCTGCATGTGTCACCTCCCCGCTCAGGTCCGCCTTCACCTTCTTCTTTGTGGTGCAAGTGCTTGATCTTGGGACACAATTTGAAAGTTAAATCCCGCGCTCAGTCCGAATCAGTCAAATCGTTCGACAGCACGCCCCCCAATTTCTATCGCATGAAAGCAGCGCAGCTGCACCAAAATCCGATCGCGTACAACACAATCCCCAGTTAAATACTTGTGACAACCGCGCAAATCCCGAAAACATTGGAAAATCAGCCGAAAATGCGGCTGCGGACCCTTAGTAAATAAGCCCCAGTATCCATGCTTTATTGCACAATAGATTATAAATTTTGCTTCTTGGGAAGCACTGAACAAAACTGGCCACAATAAAAATCTGTGGCATGTATTCTGGATTTACATTGTGCTATCTTCTCCAGGGACCAGACAACGTAGTATGAGCCTAAAGGATGTATAAAAGTCATATAGAAGAAATCTTTCTTGTGCTTCTCCCAGAGGGGTCAAAGGGTTATAATATGACCTTTATGCAGCACTGGGAAAATGTTTTACACCCAACATCCAAGATTTAGGAATCTAGATAAGATGGGATGAAACTTACTGTTACTTTGTACTGATTCTACATGTAATTTATGTAAATAGAAGGCAAACCGACTCCAAAAATAGCCACAAGTTACAGAATGTATTAGTAGTGATTGGCAGCAGCCGCTATCAAGCTGTGTTTGTTGGACGACTTCCAACCGGAGTAACGGGGCGGCTAAGAAGTCTGGAAGTGATAAGACAACTTGGTGAAAGGGTTGGAACAGTTAAATCTCTACCACATGACATGTTTGGAGCAGAGGACATGACTAGCATAGATAATCTATCCGCTGTCTACACAACCCATAGTGGGGCTCAATAATCTCAAAGGTGAAGTGTCACTAGAAGAACCTCATCTAATCTGCAGGTCATGGAGCAGAATGTGCCAAATCTATAGCAATAAAGCAGGGCCCTGGCTCCTTTTGTTTCGCATTCCTCTGTAATGTCTTATTTTGTTGTATGTTCCCCAAAATCTGTAAAGCGCTACGGAATTTTATGGCGCTATATAAATAAAGATGATTATTATTATTATTAGAAATATATACAGCACTGTGCAAAAGTTTAAGGCCAGTGTGGAAAAAATGCTGCAAAGTAACAATGATTTCAAAAGTATTTGTGTTTTTTTTTTTTTTTTTTTTTGTTATTTGAAATTTATTAAAGTTTTAATGTATTATTAATTATAAGGTGGGCAACATGGCGGCTCTGTGGTTAGCACTACAGCCTTGCAGCACTGGGCTCCTGGGCTCAAGTCCCATCCAGGTCAACATCTGGTAAGAGTTTGTATATTCTCTCCATGTTTGCATGGGTTTCCTCCCATACTCCAAAACATACTGGCAGGTTGATTAGATTGTGAGCCCCATGGGGACAGGGACCAATTTGTCATGCTTTGTACAGCGCTGTGTAATCTGTGTGCGCTATATAAATAAAGAATTATTATCAAAATGCAAATGGAACAATCAAAGAAGGAATCACAATCGAATGACTATTTTGGATACCTACCCTTGTATTCAAGATGACAACAATTCTTCAAGATTAGTAATAAGTGGGCCCAAACATTAAGGGTTCAGGTCCTTGAACCAGGACTTCAGCCAGAATTTCGGCGTTTGGCTTACTCCCCTCACACCACAATTTTACCGAGGATTGTTGCTAACCAGAACCAGGAAAACCAAGGGCGTAACTACAAGGAAAGCAGCCATAGCAGCCACTATGGGGCCCACAGTATCAGGGGGCCCCAGCATCTGCAGTATTGAGTGTGTACTAGGAGCGTATATATTGTATGTCTGTATATGGTATTGTAGGTATTTGCTGTATGTGTGTATATGATGTGTATACTGCTATATGTGTATGCATGTTTATGCTGTATGTGTGTATATGCTGTATGTGTATGTATATAAATGTGTGTATATACAGTCTGTATTCATTGTCTATATACAGAAGTCTGCAATGGGGTCCTGCCTTTCCTAGTTACACCCCTGACCACAACCAATTGCGGGTGTTAACACTGGAGGTGAGTGTTTAGGTTTATTACTGGAACCGATTCCCTAATGGAAATAACATAGATCCAGGAACCAGGACTGTGGTAATCTTCTTATATTTGTTATCCATGACCTCCTTTACTCTTGAATCAACTTTTAAAGTTATGCTAATGAGCCATAAGGACTCTGGGGGTGGTACCAGAGCCCTTCCATGCTGTAGCTTCACAGGCTGTTACATTGTCTCCCCCTGCTCTCTCAGCACATTGTAATAGTCCGCAAAGCTAAAGCAGTAACAGCGTTGACTCTCCCAGGAGCCCATCAGGCTCATTAGCATTATTTTACAAATTGAATGGATCATCAAAATAAGATGACCACAGTGAGGGTGCAGTTTGCAACAGCTGAAGAGAGATTTGCCTAATTAAACAGCTGTTAACACTTGCATTTACAAAACACCAATGTTAACGCTCACATTAACGCATGTGTTAACACATGCGGTAAGATAATGTTAATAGTTGCATTTTGTGACTGCACCCACATGGTACCTGGATCTATGAGCAGGTGCCCCTGGTTTATCAGGATGGATTTTTATGGTATATTTCCTTTAACAGGTCTGCTCATCCCTGCTCTATTACAAAAATTTGTTCTACAAAAGTTTTCAAAATGATTCTTGGATGATTCGCTCATCTCTACAAAATAATAAAGACATGTAGAAAGCACGTCAAGCAATAGAGTTGATAGAGGGCGTTCAGAAGGCCTGAGCTTTTTGATGTATCTTGCGGTACCAGAGGGGCGGGGCTTCTTGAGTGGGACTGCTCAGGGGCGGGGCTGCTTATGTGCGGTTCTATGATACGATTGTGCCTTTAGTATAAATGACTTTGTTCACCGAAATCTTGCACATGTGACTTTATTTCATGGCCGGAGCAGGAGAGTAAGTCAATGGGACAGTTTACAGGGAGATTATAAGGTCCAAAATTCCTTTCCAAGCCCTATATAAATTTCAAGTATCCATTACTACATAGCTAGACTGCTATATAATTATAGTACCACGTAGGAACTATAGAATTAGAAACATACATTTGTGGTCACAATGGTAAAAAGCAATTTAGAGACAGTCATCTTTTATAGATATGCAAATCAGGCTAAAGGATGCTGGGAACAGACTTGATTTTCCATATATGCATATAGACAGACTGAATCCCTCTCCATCGTCTCCACTTTACTTGTAATTTGCCTCTGTCTGCATTACGACCGCTGTAGGCAAATATTACAAATTGGTCCTACGCCTTTGTCTGATTTGCTCATCCATAAATCTGTTAATTGCTTCATCCATAAATGGACACAATGGGGGTCATTTACTAAGGGCCCAAATCGCGTTTTTACGTAGTTTTACCCGAATTTTACCGTTTTGCGCCGTTTTTCCCTGAATTGCCCCGGGATTTTGGCGCACGTGATCGGATTGTGGCGCATCAGCGACGGGATGCACGTGACGGAAATCGGGGGTCGTGGCCATCGGAAAACCTTTCGGATTTTGAGAAACCGCCATATTTTTTTTAAAAAATGTGTCGCTGGACACGCGCTTACCTGCACCCAGGATAGGATGGTGAACTTCAGTGCACTCCGAGGGAATTCAGTGCAGCAGCGACACCTGGTGGATGTCGGAGGTACTACCTTAGTGAATCCCGGCAGAACCCGAATCCTCCACAGAGAACGCGCCGCTGGATCGTGAATGGACCGGGTAAGTAAATCTGCCCCATTGATATGTCTGTGCCCCTATTAAAGGACCCTACATAGATACATATTTTCCCAATGCAGGCTGCTATCTTTACAGTGTCAGCACAGTGTAACAGCCTGTGAAGCTATAGCTATAGCGTTCTTTTAGAATCTGAGATTTTTACAAGTCTTGATAAATAGATTGTATTTGCCGTGAACCTTGAGCCGAATGAGTGGGAAAGTGGGAACAGAATGAGTGGGAAAGGAATGAAATGAGCTGCGAATTCCAATGTTCTCCCTCTAATAATCTGACCCTTTTCTCCTCATTGATGGAGAATTGTTAACTCCTCAAGCATTATCTGATGGTTAGCTGTATGAGGGGCAGGGGAAGAAGTCAATCCCGCTCCTAAATGGCTCACCACGCTCCCTTTAACCCAATACAATCTGGTTCAAAGTGGAGTGGTATGGGGTAAATGACTGGCCTGCTGTTCCCTATTACATATTATATAGGGAGCCATTCAGGAGCCAGAAGAGCCGGCTCTTCTTAGTGAGCGGAGCCTAAAGAGCCAGCTCACTAAGAAGAGCCGGAATTCCCATCACTACAGCAGAGGCCTAATGGTGGAGCAAGAAGCCAGAAGTAAGATGTGTTTAGTAGCAGATAGAGGGGAATAAGGGGAATGACATGTCACTTGTACGAGCCCTATAGCAGGACCAGCAGTAAGCACATTTTTCCTTCTTGTTACTGTAAATTGAAGTCCAGAAGCTCGTGGTTCTATGAATCATCTTTTCGTGAAATATATATTTCATTATCAAACTGTATTAAAGTAAATGTAACCTCCAAAAACATTACATAAATTTCCCAAATGACTCACAATGGTAAAAATACTTGTGTCATTGAGCTGTAAATACTGAGCACAGATAGAGGAGCCGGATCTCACTCATGGCCCCAGATCTTCCATTACTGGTGTCTGGGATCAGTCATCAGCTGCAGAATCTGCAACTTTCTATACGAATCACAATACAAAATATCCACAGGGGTTTCCACCATTATTCGGGTTTGATCCGCTAGTTTGTAATATTATACTGCAAGTAACTGCGAGACCCTAAATGACTTTCTCAATCCATTGGAATACTGTGAACAATATAATACACACAGTGGATAATACACACAGTGATGTCACAGTACAGAGATAATATGCATAGTGATGTCACAGTGCAGGGATAATACACACAGTGATGTCACAGTACAGGGATAATACACACAGTGATGTCACAGTACGGGGATAATACACACAGTGATGTCAGAGTTCAGGGATAATACACACAGTGATGTCACAGTACAGGGATAACACACACAGTGATGTCACAGTACAGGGATAATACACACAGTGATGTCACAGTACAGGATATAATACACACAGTGATGTCACACTACAGAGATAATACACACAGTGATGTCACAGTGCAGGGATAATACACACAGTGATGTCACAGTACAGGGATAATACACACAGCGATGTCACAGTACAGGGATAATACACACAGTGATGTCACAGTACAGGGATAATATACACAGTGATGTCACAGTACAGAGATAATACACACAGCGATGTCACAGTACAGAGATAAAACACACAATGATGTCACAGTCCTGGGATAATACACACAGTGATGTCACAGTACAGGGATAATATACACAGTGATGTCACAGTACAGGAATAATACACACAGTGATGTCACAGTACAGGAATAATACACACAGTGATGTCACAGTACAGGGATAATACACACAGTGGTGTCACAGTACAGGGATAATACACACAGTGATGTCACAGTATAGGGATAATACACACAGTGATGTCATAGTACAGGGATAATGCACACAGATGTCACAGTACAGGGATAATACACACAGTGATGTCACAGTACAGGGATAATACACACAGTGATGTCACAGTACAGGGATAATACTCACAGTGATGTCACAGTACAGAGATAATATACACACAGTGATGTCACAGTACAGGGATAATACTCACAGTGATGTCACAGTACAGAGATAATATACACACAGTGATGTCACAGTACAGAGATAATATACACACAGGGGCTCATTTACTAAGGGCCCTGCGGCTTCCATGTGACACAAATCGGGGGGCGGGCCCTCGGACGATCCAACGGATTCGGACAAACAGCAGGATTTAACTTTAAAATTGTGCTGCAAGCCAAGCACTTACATGCACCGGGCGGAAGATGGGGAAGCAACACATGCAGGATATCGGGCGCACGATCTTAGTGAATCGCGCTAGAGTGCCTGATCGGCGGACACTCCAGACCTTGTGAACTCAAGCAGCCGGGTAAGTAAATGTGCCCAACAGTTTTGGAATTGTAAAGGAGTATAAAAAACATGTGCACATCAAACTGAACGACGGCTCCAGCCAGTGATCTTACAGCCATACACAGGACGGCAAGAAGAAGGAGACGCGTCCAGTTTAAACTAAAACATGAGACAAAATAAGAGAAAATAAAGGCAGAAAATGATGGACAATCTGGTATTTTATGTAACTACAGCTGCTCCGGTGCTGGCCCGGCACCTCTGTCCTGGACATGGACTGTGTGGTTCTCTTTCAGATGGTAATGTAATGTAATGTAGGACCATGACTGGAAATAACCTCCTTTATCGCACCTACTCTACACATATCTTCACTGCTACAAGATGGGCCTGACAGACTCTTCACCGTCACATGACAAACTTGAACTCTGTCCAAGTAGTGAGAAAAACCAGCGTCCCTCTGATGTAACAAGTCATCGAGAGCAAAATCCCCAAACATTCCTCACTAAAAACTGTACTCTGACATCCTGGTGGGGGAAAGTCGTCCAGTAATACTGAAATGTGGGAGATAATGCCATATTTATGTCCTGCGTATTGTAAAAGCCTTTAATAGGACTTCTGTAAGGGCCGAGAGGTTTGGAGACAAGTTCTCCACATTCTTCTGTGACAGACGGAACCAAGCTGTTACTTTATAGATACTGGCGGGGAAGAACGGGAGAGGTGCCGCTACACACTAATATATGTATATATGTATATATATATATATACCACTTATACTTTATCTTACAAGAAATACGCAGAATACACTTATAGGACCGGGGCCTTGTACGCCATGGGCGTTTTGGTGCCTGGGTGCGCATGCGATCCTCCTCCTCTGTGTAGACTTCTCTTTATATATGTCATTGATAAGTACACATCCGTATGAATAAAGTGATACATACACCAGGGGTTATTTATCATACACCATCGTTCATGGTAGCTCCACTCCGGCACAGCCGGTTACATCAAGAGGCTCTGGTTTCCTGATGTATCCGGTAAGGCCTGGCATTGAAATAAGCGCATATGAAATCACCATCTGCAGGGAATTTGCAGTCGCAGGGACAGGAACGACCCGCACCAGCCTACTCGCCCCCGGCCGGCCCACCCCCCATCCCACCCATTCCATGACAGGCGGAAAGAGGTAAATAATAGCAATAAGCTAAGATGGCGCAGAAGCCCTGATAAATACCCCCTTATAATGTTTACAGGCATGGCACTCATAAAGCCTCATGCACACAAGCATTATTGCAGCCCCACCAGATCACGGCCACTATAGAGGTCTATGCCACTGGGTCACGGTGCGGTGAGCACACATTGGGGCTTATTTACTAATGGTCGCGGATCGCACTTTCGTCGGACTTTGCACCTTTTTCAGGTTTTGCACGGCTTTGACAGGTATTTAACAGGTGTCTGTGCTGGGATTGTGTCGCATGCGATAGGACTTTGGCGCAGCTGCGCTGGCATCCACGCAACAGAAATCAGGTTCCGTCAGACGAACCGACTGATTCGGACTGATTTAATTTTTTAATTTGCGTCGAAGACAATTCATTTACATTCACCGGGAAGAAGAAGGTGGACTCCGTCGGACCTGAGTGGGGAAGCGACACATGCAGGAAATCGGGCGCACGATCTTAGTGAATCGTGGCACTGTGCATTATTGTCAGACAATGCACTTTCTGTGAACTCCTCTGGAGGGATAAGTCTGCCCCAATACCTCCAAAATTTACCCCTTTAGTTTTCATAAATACAATGAAGGAACATAAACTTGCTAATGATTAGAATCGTAGAGGTCCAACCACTCGGATCCCCTCAATCATCTTTCCATACCCATAATAAACATTCGTTGCCATTATCACTCATTTTTATGGTGGGCGGACCCATGTTTCCATTAGCAGAGGGGGTTTTAGCTGAAAAAAACCCTCCACCTTTCAGACGCCTATCTTGTGATGAGGAATATGTGTACTTCATGGTACAATACATTCAAGGTAATTTCATAGGAAATCCTCTTTCTGGTCAGTATATTTTTGAAGTGGGGAAGGAAACCTACCCGACCACAAATGAATCTTGAAACTCTATGCAGATGTTATTGCTGATAAGGAACCAAGCTAAGAACATAAGTTGAGGCTACAATACTATGAACTCAATATTGGCCCAGCTTTATCATTAGTGAGGCAAACTGCACTACATGCAGTATTCTTACTATGTGCAGAGTGCGCCAGATTATAGAAGACCGACGCATGGTCTTCAATAATCTGCTCACCCTGCACATGCCGATAGCACGTGTTGCTATAAACTGAGTGCACCAGTTGTTTTTCTGGGTGTGTGCCACTATCGTGTTGGAATTGCAACATAAATGTGGCGCCCAGTGCAAATACGCATTGGAACAACCCTTTAGGTGCAGAGTTTTGTGTTGCGGTGGACACAGTACAACCACAACACAAAACTGATGTGAACACTACATAGATACATGTGCAAGTAGTTTCTGCATGTATTTATGTGCAAAGTGCCCCAGAAAACTGGTTCAGCCAGTTTGATAGATCTGCGCCAATTACTTAATGTGCACATCCATTTTAGTGCACATAGTCTATAGACTATGGACAAATGACAGTGGAATTGTAAATTTTCCTATTTCGTTGGATGTGAGTTGTAGGTGCCCATTCAGACTTAATATATTGATAGCTTGTAGGTGTATAGCCGTGGGGCTAAGGACTACAGGCAATTAGGGGTCAAGGAGAGGTGAATTGATGGCATCCCCTTTAAGGGTTAATTGTTTGGCGGGCTGTGGGCTACTTGACTAAGGGCTGGGCGACTATTAGCCACACCTGGGGGCTGGGCTTAAGTTTTAAAAGAGGAAATCTTCCCCTCCCTCCCACCCTTTATATGGTTTTAAGTGCTAAATGTCACAGCTGGCGTTTCTCTAGAAGGGGGAGAGGACCTACATGCCCTCTAACGAGGCTGGCATTTCAGGTGCCCCGGTAATTTGTTCTTGATATGTTCTTGATATTAAAGAGTTAACAAAGTTGCTACTCTAAGAGTAGAAGTTTAAAGAGTTAAATTATTGTAATAAAGCTGTGGCCGACTCCCTGATGTCATACCATAAGTTTAAATATAATACTTGTGTCTGAGTTTTTATTAAAGGGGATGAAGGGGTTGGTAAGGTTGGGGTACACGGTTATGCATGCAGTCTTATGGACAAATGACAGCAGAATTGCAGATTTTTTTATTTTCGTTGGATGTGAGTTGTAGGTCCCTATTCAGACTTAATATATTATGGACAAATAACAACGGAATCGCAAATTTTCCTAATTCGTTGGATGTGAGATCTAGGTCCCTATTCAGACTTATTGGGGGTCATTTACTAAGGGCCCGATTCGCGTTTTCCCGACGTGTTACCCGAATATTTCCGATTTGCGCCGATTTCCCCTGAATTGCCCCGGGTTTTTGGCGCACGCGATCGGATTGTGGCGCATCGGCACCGGCATGCACGCGACGGAAATCGGTGGGCGTGGTCGAACGAAAACCCGACGGATTCGGAAAAAACGCCGCATTTAAAAAAAAAATCTGTCGCGGAGCTTGCACTTACCTTCACTCAGCCAAACTCGGTGTATTCCAGTGGGTTCCAGGGAACTTCAGCGCAGCAGCGCCACCTGGTGGACGTCGGAGGAACTGCCTTAATAAATCCCGGCCGGACCTGAATCCAGCGCAGAGAACGCGCAGCTGGATCGTGAATGGATCGGGTAAGTAAATCTGCCCCAATATATTATGGACAAATGACAGCGGAATTGTGGACTTTCTTGTTTCATCAGATGTCTTAAGAATTGATCAGACAGATGAAGTACAATCTGTCCAATTGTTATCTCCCTGTATATCTTCCATTGGTGAAGAGTCAGGGAGCCATACAGATTAGATGCTTGGCTATGATGGGTGAGATCATCAGATTTGGTTATCTCTGTAGGTGTTGCTCTCATTCACTTGACTGGAAGCAGTGCTTACAGATGGAGCTGTCTGATTCTGGGTCTGCCCAAGACTTGTTGACCACAGGTGAACTTAATAACAGCAAGTTCATTGGACATGTTTGCTTTATGCAAATTTAGGAAATTGCAGTGGAAATTGACTATTTCAATGTATGAAAACACTTAGATGGGATGTGCTTCAAAGATACAGTTAGTAAGGTGACCCAGGATTAGGTACTTATGATGTTTGAATAGGAAGTCAGATGAACAATAGATGGTGGAGAGTTTTAATAGACGATAGTTCTCCACTCCTGTTGCTTGTACCCTATTAACTATGGAAATGATGACACATATACAAAGAGCCATGGCTGACCGAACCATGAATGTACAATCACCCTGCACCTGGCTGGAGACTTGCAAGAGCTGGCACTACTCAAGGAGTATCACTTGACTGTGGACCTCTGAACTACAGTAATCATGGACAATCCCATCCATCATGTCTTGGGTAACCAATGTGAGGCTTAGTGGTAATTACATGTTCCGAACAAAATAGTCCTAAAGCCAGTAGGTGCGAAATGTCCTCAGACAGCCACTGATCGTTGGGTCAGGAAGCTCAGCCCCACCATGGAAAGAGACCAGGAGAACCATGGGAGGTCCAAAACAGGATCATCTGTGTCAAAATATGAACCACGTCTTATCTGGAAAGAAATTATCTTAGAAACCTCCTTAATATTTCCTGTTGCTTATTAACCTCCATCATATTCAAGATCATGGAGGTTCACCACTGCGTCATGCACTAGGGACAATTTTACAGGCAATCTTTTAAACCCTTCAGTATTCTGTAAAGTTGTAAAGGAAACACAACCAAAAGTTACATTCGGAAAATCTATGCAGATGTTATAAGACAACTTACCGTAAGACAACAACACTAACTACACATCTAGGACACATCCCCCATTTTTGTGACTAGGTTAGTACTCGCAATACATTTTGTATATATTTAAAGAACAGAACTGTTGACATTTTTGATTGCTTTCAATCAAGATTTTGGATGGGATGGGAATATTTCTCCTTGTTGCTGATGACACTTAAAGCTGGCTCAGAACATAACACCTAGCTGAAAAATGATGTGCTTTTTCCCCCTCTAACTACACCCTAAAAATATATGCTTGGCTTGGGTTCCTTAAACAGGGAGAGGGCAATAAGCCACCGGTACACTCCTCTAGCATTGGATTATCTCCCATAACAAGACAGGGTTGGGCAAATGGAAAGCAAACAGCCCAATCCTTTTTCCCACATGGGATTGCTAGAGATAGTGATCCAAATAGGATGACTAGAGAGAGTTTTGAAGGCCCTACCTTTAATCTGTGTATGGACTTGGTGGAATGGCTCTGTAATATCTAGTGTCTACACTAGTTTCACGAAATGGGTAGTTCAGATCTTCTAAGAAAAGTAATTCTGAGCACATGAAAACTTACACTGAAAGTCATTCAGTTCCTTCTTTCCACCAAAATCAGAAGTGGCAGTTTTCTGCCGGTCTTTACCAATCACATTTAAGGGGTTTCCAGATTCTACTTTAGAAAAATAACATGCTTGGTATGATCCGCTGCAGCAGCTTTTGATTGGATCATAGAGAGGGATCATGGTAGCTTTGTACTCTTGCAATGACAATATAGACACTGTGAGAAATGCAAGTGTCTATTAGAGATGAGCAAAGAATTCAAGATTCAATTCCCTAAAGCTTCATCATATTTTTCAAAAGATTTAGTTTGGCTCCAAATTGAATTGGTCCGAACCAATGATGCTCCGGTTATACTGAAAATTTGCATAAAACCCCTTCTAGTCCTCTAAAACATTGGGGCTCATTTACTTAGGGTCTGCGGAAAGCATTTTTGTCGGATTTTCCCCACGATTTCCGTTTTGCGCCAAATTGCCCCGGGAGGGGGGGGGTCTTAAACATTTAGAATTGTTTCGCAAGACATGCACTCACATGCACCGGGAAGAAGAAGGTAAATTCCGGCTGACCTCCGTGCAGAAGCGACGGATGCAGGAACTCGGGTGAATCGCAGCAGACCCAAATCCTCGTCGGTTACATCATTTTACGTCTTTTTTCATTATTGTTAGGGTTAATTAAAACTTCATCAAATTGGTGTTCAATCTGCAAATTGACAAATAGATTCAATCATCTCTAGTTTCCATTTTGGAAAACCCCTTAAATCGAGGATTACTGGACATACAAGAGAGTTGAAACCCCAGGTTCCAGAATCATCGGTGGTCACTATGGCCACATCCCTTCAACTACACCTCATATCGTTTGGAGAACTTTATTAGTGATGGAAAATGCATTTCTACAATAAATATAAATAATAGTACATGTCTACATTCTTCCATTGTGGACTTCAATCCACCAGCTTCACTCTTGACCAATAAAAAGTAAAATCCTGACGTTTTAGGACAGTATCCAGGAATTGTGATGAATTATGAAGGTTAACAGATGTTTTATGTAAGTTGACGTCAAGCATCTACATGATATGTTGAGGTCATGACTATCCTTCACAATAAACCCATCAATGATATCTCGGCAACTGCTGTGGTCTGAACTAAAGAACAATATTATGGATTTTTGATGACTTATCTGAGAGTTGAGGATGATAAGTCTTGGCATGAATATTAACATACAGTATTACGGCAGCAATATAGATCTTTTCTTGGGGTGAAGGAAAGTCTAGATATGAAGCCTTGGGTCCCACCATACACTTACCAATTTTTACACTGTATAAAGATCTGTATAATGCGAAACAGTAGAAGGAATACGTTTATGGACATAGTTGACCAAGTCAAGAATTTCAGCTATGTAGGGTCAAATAAACTCTATAAAATGCTTTTACTACATGAGGGTTATGAGGCTGTCACTCCATAGCAGTAACACACTATTACAGTAAGTTTAACATTTTTCTAGTAAAACAGATTATGGCCTAATGAATGGAACCAGAAATAATGAGGGAAATAGCTGAGATCAGGTCCTTTTTTTCGGGACATTGATACTTTCATGTTGTTACCCAATGTAAACACATCTCCATCATGGAATAGTGAAGGTTTATGCAACTTCCTCATACAATTTGTGTTTCAGTTCCTCATCATTTAAAGTCGTTACTGAAAACTTTGCTATTGAACAGTTTTATGTTGTTTTCAGGTTGTTTCTGGGTTCTCCCCTCTAACGCACCCAGCAGCTACAGAGGACAATTTTTGGCCAGGTTTGCTTAAAATTCCTAAAAATTATTACATTAAGGCCCCAAAACATAAAACCACAAACCAATAACCCAATGCAGAGGAACTAATCTTTTTTTGAAAGATATGCAAATCTGCCTGCAAGTGCAAAAGAGGCGGGGCCCAAATTTTCTGCAATCGCAGCCTTATTTGCATATCCATGTAATGGTCATTGTCTATGCATTGCTTTATCTGCTTGTGGCCATAACAAATATGTCACTCTTACCACATCCTAGTATTGGTTTTCGAGGCTAACTTTTAGACCTCATAGGCCACAGTTAAAGGGGTTGTCTTAAATAAAATTAAGAAGCCTTAGTGGTCAAGGAGCTGCAGTCTGTTCACTTCTTACCAAGACCACCATTATTGATTTGTACCAAGTCTGCAGCCATAGGGTGAATAGGTAGCAGCTGCCAATGGGCAGAACTACATTTTTAATATTTTGGCCCAGTAGATTCTAGCTACACCTTGTTCCTGGACTAATGTGAATAAAGCACTGGGGAAGCTAACAATGATATTTTTGGCACCAGTATTCTCTGTGTGGGGTATTTATCAGGCTAGTTATCAAACCCTGAAATAATCGCAAGTACTAGCTTATTGCTTATTGTGATTATTTCCACCACCTTCACACCAGGGGGGTATGGAGGGGCGTAGCCGGCAGGGAGATACCCGGGCCTGGCGTAGAAGTAAATTCTGCGCAGGCCCCCATCTGATACTTCAAGAGGCCGGAGCCTCTTGATGTTTCCGGCTGTGCCCGACACTCATAGGTAATGATAAATACCCCCAGTATCCTATTGCTCCACTCAGCGGAGCTGATGGACCCCAGTGCAAAGTCTGTGGCAGGTCCCTGACTATAATGTATGGATTATAATACTTGTCTTCTCATATGGGAAAGTGACACCGTACTGGCCCCTTAAGGTGCCCTACTTGACCGCACCTTCTCCAGCCCTTCAATTTACACCCCTGTCTTCACCCTCATCCACCCCTTTCCTTCTCCTTAGACTTCTATGTAATGATAGATGCACAGAAACATGTGAGCTCATCTTTCTATTGACTTGTTTTCCCTAGTGCAGAGAGATCCGGTCTCACCTGCTTTATTATATAATCTCCTTATACTATAAAGTTTTATTCAACCTCTGTAAGATTGTATTACTCAATCACTGTATGGTAGCATTAATCAGTCACTGTATGATATTATTGTTCAGTCACTGTATGATAATAATAATAACAATTCCTTTATTTATATAGCACCTACAGATTATGCCGCGCTGCACAGAGTTTTCCAAATCAGTCCCTGTCCACATGGGGCTCACAATCTAATCAACCTACCAGTATGTTTTGGAGTGTGGGAGGAAACCGGAGGACCCAGAGGAAAACCATAGTATTATTCAGTCACTGTATGATAGTATTTTTCAGTAAATGTATGGGGGACATACATACAGCCGACGTTTATACGTCCCCCATAGACGGCAATGGGTGCATGGCGCCGTATGGGAGCGGTAGCCGGGAGCAGGGAGAAGGATAGAACATGTCCTATCCTTCCACGGAAAAAGGCGCTGTGCACCATATATTAATATGGAGAGGGGTGGGGGAAGCATATACCGTATCTCCATTTTTAACTAGATTCTGTTTAGAAGTTTTGCACATTTTATGTACTTGGGTATTTTTTTCCCTTATACTGGCCGAGCCTTTGAGGCCCCATTCTTTTCTATTTTACAGGAATTCTTGTTGCAGAAAAAGTTGTTTCCAAGGAAAATAAAAGCATCGCAGCCAAAGTCCTCCGTCCAGTGAAAGGGCCACAATGCAAGCGGTTAAAAGTATTTCTGAAAAGAACGGAGTTGGATTTACTTCTCTGCGAGTCGGGAGAGAAATGTGAATGTGGAGAATCTTTGTGCAGAACTTTAGAAGGAAAACACATTAGAATAAACTAGAGCCAGGAACACAATCCTGAACATGGGCCTGTCCTTAAAAGTATGTTTTCTCTGGTTACTCTGAATACAAAACATGTGCTGGGGGAGATTATAATTAGCCAAAAAAAAAAAAAAATCTGTAAAATTAAAAATACCATAGAAGCAGAATTATTAAGAGATGTTAAAGGGGATGTTCAGCTCACACATACATCTCTATTACTTGCCCTCCATCTTTCCGTGTCCTGTGCCATACGGAGCAGGTCATCAGTGCAGCCAATCAGTGATCTCAGCAGTGTCCTCTATGTCATTCATTGGCTGCAGCCGTTACCGTTGATCTATTAGGCTACAAACGTTGTAGATGGTCATGTGGAAAGTCCACATCCAGTACAGACATTTTTTGCGTTAGTTTTTCATGCAGATTTCATGCATATTGAGTTGTTACTCTTTTTTTCCTATCCCATTAGGCTGAGGGAATTCTACATTAAAACCATCTGACTGGATAATAATAATAATAATCTTTATTTATATAGCGCCATCATATTACGTAGCGCTTTACAAATCATAGGAAACAAATACAAATATAATGTAACATGACAGAGCACAACATTTGTATGGAACAACAGGAGTCAGGTCCCTGCTCGCCAGAGCTTACGGTTTATGAGGATGATGGGGTAACACGAGGTAAAAGAATATTTAATGGTCAAGCCATTCTTAGGGAATAGAACAAAATATAATAAATGGAATTGCTGTCGCTTGAACCAATCAGCCGTCATCTTATATACCAGGTCCAGGGTGAATGGGACTGCAGAGGAGTCTGGTGCCTGTTGGTTGCTGGATAACAGATGGGAGGACGACACAGGACGGGTTAGTAGAAGAATTAAACTTCATGCAGTTAATGAGTGTTATAGGCTTGCCTAAAGAAATGGGTTTTAAGAGCACGTTTGAAACTTTGGAGGTAGGTATTAGTCTGATAGTCCGGGGCAGAGCATCCATAGAATTGGTGCAGCTCTAGAGAAGTCTTGGAGACGCGGTGGGAGGTCCGCACTAGGGTAGAGGTAATCTAAGGTCACTGGCGGATATAAGAGCACGAGTTGGGCGATAAACTGAGATAAGAGAGGAGAGTGTAGGGGGTGCAGCATTATACAGAGCTTTATGGATGAGGGTATTATTTTAAACTGTATTCGAAAGGGACTGGCAGCCAGTGCATGACTGGCAGAACTGGAGGCATCGTTGTTAGCGTTTAGTCTGAAAGACGAGCCTGGCTGCTGCATTAAGAATCGATTGGAGAGGAGGAGAGTTTGGTGAGTGGAAGACCGGTTAGTAGGGGAGTTACAGTAGTCTAGTCGAGAGTGAATAAGTGCAACAATTAGCATTTTACAGGTTTCAAATGTGAGAAACGGTCCGGATTCTGGGATGTTTCTGAGATGCATCCGGCAAGAGGGAGCAAGAGATTGAATGTGTGGTCAAAGGAGAGTCGGAATCCAACACAACCCCGAGACAGCGGGCCTGCTGCTTGGGGTTATGTGACCCACAGACTGATATGGATGAGGTTAGGATAGGCTCTGTTAGTGGATGGTGGAAAGACAAGAGTTCGGTCTCGAAAGATTAAGTTTCAAGAAGAGAGAGGACATGATGTTAGAGACAGCAGAGAGAGAGTCACACTAGTGGTTCTGGATTAAGGCAGGGTGATGTTACGTGGCTGAGGTATACAGCTGGGTATCATCAGCATAAAGATATATTGAAAACCAAATTGCTGATGGTTTGTCCAATGGGGGCAGTTATGAGGGAGAAGAGGAGAGGGACCTAGGACAGAGCCCTGAGGAACCCCGACAGAGAGCGGAACAGAAAGAAGAGAGATAGATCCAGAAAAGGAGACACTGAAAGTGCTGGGTCAGAGAGATAGGAGGAAAACCAAGAGAGTGCAGTGTCCTTTAGGCCAATGGAGCAAAGCATCCTGAGGAGGAGCTGGTGGTCCACAGTATCGAACGCTGCCGATAGACCAGAAGAAGAATGAGGGAGAGAAGTAGCACCTTTGGATTTAGCAGTTAGGAGATCATTGGAGGACTTAGTAAGAGCAGGTTCAGTAGAATGCATAGGGCGGAAACCAGATTGCAGGGGGTCAAGCAGGGAGTTAGCTGAGAGAAAACGGAAAGTCGAGAATAGACCAGGTTCCAGGAGTTTGGAGAGTGAAGGGAGGTTTAGAAACTGGTCGGTTAGTTAGCAGCACTGGATGGGTCCAGGGAAGGTTTCTTTAGTTAAGGTGGGTAACAATAGCATGCTTGAAAGAAGAGGGAAAGACAACCAGAAAAGAGAGAGAGAGGTTGAAGATTTTAGTGAGGTGAGAAGTGACTGCTGGGGAGAGAGACTGTACCAGATGTGAGGGGATGGGGTCACGATGCAGGTAGTGGGGCGAGCAGAGAGAAGAAGCCTGGACACTCTCTCTGTGACTGGCTCAAAGGAAGAGAGTGAACAGGTAAGGTATCAGCGAAAAGTGGATTTATGGAGTTAGTGGAATGAGAAATTACTTCTGGCGAATGCAGTCGATTTTATCTTTAACCCCTTAACGCTCTGCGCCGTACCTACCGGCCGCAGAGGTATAAGGGAAGTATGAAGGGGCTCACGGGCTGAGTCCTTCTAAACAGAGGTGGGGGTTTGTGCATTTTGCACAAACCCCCACCGCTAATAACCGCGGTCGGTGCTTGCACCGATCGCGGCTATTAACCCTCTAAAACGCCGCCCGCAAAGTCGCGGGCGGCGTTAAAAGACGGCGGCGGCGGGCGCCGCATCATTTTTTTTCGATCGCCACGCCCCGATCGGTTACCATGGTAGCCTCGGGTCTTCTTTGACACGAGGCTACATGGTTATGCAGGTTCGTTACAATGAGCCAGTGGCTCATTGTAATGTAAAGACTGCAAAAACGCCATATATTGCAATACTGTAGTATTGCAGTATATGGTAGGAGCGATCTGATCATCTAGGGTTATTGTACCCTAGATGGTCTAAAAAATAGTGAAAAAAAAAGAAAAAAAAAAAGTTTAAAAAATAAAAAAATTAATAAAATATAAAAGTTCAAATACCCCCCCTTTCTTGAAAAGAAATAAAACATAACAAACAGTAAAAATCACAGACAATAGTTATCGCCGCGTCCCAAAATGCCGATCTATCAAAATATAAAAAAAGGTTACGGCCGGCGGTGACCTCCGAGGCGGGGAAGAATGGCGCCCAAATGTCCGAAAATGCGACTTTACACCTTTTTACATAACATAAAAATGAAATAAAAAATGATCAAATGTCGCACAGACCTCAAAATGGTAGCAATGAAAACGTCGCCTCATTTCGCAAAAAATGACCCCTCACACATTTCCGTGCGCCAAAGTATGAAAAGTTATTAGCGTCAGAAGATGGCAAAAATATTTTTTCTTTTTTGTACACATCGTTTAATTTTGAAAATGTATTAAACAACAATAAAACCTGTATAAATGTGGTATCACCGCGGATCGCACCGAACCAAAGAATAAAGGAGCGTGTTATTTGGAGCGAAGAGTGAGAAAGTCGTTAAAAACTGAGCCCACAAGAACGTGACGCACGTGCGGTTGGTTTTTTTTCAATTTTTCCACATTTGGAATTTTTTTCAGCTTCGCAGTACAAGGCATGTTAAAATAAATAACACATACGGGAAAGTGAAAATTTGTACGCACAAAATAGCCCTCACACAGGTCTGTACACGTTAAAAATGAAAAAGTTATGGATTTTTGAAGTTGGAGAGCGAGAAATGAGCCGGAAAACCCTCCGTCTTAAGGGGTTAAAGTAGGTTGCCAGATCTTCAGCCCCAAGGTCTGTGACCGGTGGCTGCACCTTTGGTGTTAGTAAGGAGTGAAGAGTATTGAAAGCCTTTTGGGGTTGTTAGAAAGAGAGATATTAGATTAGTAAAATAGACCTGTTTCGAAGATGGGGAGAGCAGAGTTATAGGATTTAAGCATAAATTTAAAATGAAAGGAAAGTCAGAGGAAGTGCCCGATTTCTCCACAGACGTTCGGCACTCCTGGCGCACTTACGAAGGGAAACGGGTTAGTGCCGTTGCCAAGGTTGCCTACATCTGTGTCGAAAGGCTCGAACGATGTGGGTGCCATTTGTCCAGGGCGCTTTTGAGAACATGATTGAATGATTAGTGGCCAGGTAGTTAGGACAGGAGAGAGAGGAGATGGGGGACAGCGATGGCTGCACAGTTTCTATGAGGTGGGGAACACTGATGGCATGTGGGTTCCGGTATGTGAGATAAATGGACTATCTGTACAGGACAAAGACTATTACAGTAAAAAGAGAAGGTTATGGTCTGAAAGTGGAAAGTCATTGTTAGTAAAGTCAGAGACAGAAGAGAGTCGGGCAAAGACCAAGTCAAGGATGTTTCCCTCTTGGTGGGTAGGGAGAATCAGAGAGTTGTACAAGTCCCAGAGAGGTTAGTAAGTGATCAAAGTGAGAGGCCGAAGAGGAGATGGGGGTGTTCATAGGGATGTTAAAGTCTCCCATGATGAGTGTTGGGGATATCACAGGAAGAAAGTAAGGGAGCCAGGAAGCAAAGTGATCAAGGAAACTGATGGGGGGGTAACCAGGGGACGGTATACTACAGCCACAACCGAAGAGAGATAGGGCGAGGAGAGCTCTAAGGGTGTGGACCTCAAAAGATGGGAAAGTAAGAGGGGGACAGGAGGAATGACCTGGAAAGTGCACCGTGGAGAGAGGAGTATGCCGACCCCTCCTCCTGCTATTCTCTGGTCGGAGGAGTGAGAGAAATGCAAACAATCATAGCCCAGTTTGCAGCAAGTGATTGCAGTGTCATCCTGCTGGATCCATGTTTCAGTGATAGCCAAGCAAGTCAAATGACTTGAAAGAAAACAGGTCGGGAATGGACTCCAGGTAATTGCACACAGACCGGGACATTCCAGAGGGCACATTGGAAAGGAGTTGTAAGACGGAAGGGGAGATAGTAGAGGGGATGCATGGATATTGATGAGGTAGTAGGTTCCTATGAGGGGTTGGAAAGTTTTGAGCTGAAAGAAGGAGGACCAGGGTTTGGAGAGATATCACCTGCCTGCAAGTAGGAAGAGAATAGACAAGGAAAGAAGATGATTAAGCGATTTATGAGAAGGTGAACTCTGCTTCCCGCAGAAACCAGATGGAGTATGGGGGTTGGAAAGTGTTAGAGAAATGGGGGAGTACCATGGTGAAGGAAGGATTGGAAACAGTGTGAACGGAAGACACTGATGGGATTAGATGGACGAAAAAAGTGAGGAGAAGAACAGGTAAGCAATAGTACTAAGCCATTGAAGAGGTAGACAGACAAACCAGATGTGAAAATCGATGATTTGTTTTGATTTCTATGCAAGTTTACCTTTCGTTGCCCTTTCTAATTGCCGCTTTTATAATTGCCATTTTCAAATTATTGCGTGACACTCGGATCTATAGGACACTCTAGCTAGAGGACGGTTTCTGAGCCTAGAGAAAACTAAATTTAAAGGGAAGGGGCAGAGCCATACTTGGGTTGTAAAATCATTAGACCCGAAATGCCAGGACACATGAGTGAAAGTTTCATGCAAAGAAAAACAAAACAAAGTTTCTAGATATAAAGATCAGTTTAATTAAAGAAGATCAAACAGGATTGTAACTTTAGGAAGAAGAATTTGTGCAGGGATGGGTTACCATTAAAGACAGCAGATCAGGAACACAGATGAAAATTGCAAGGATATAACAGCAGCGGGATGGGTTACCATTAAAGCCAGCACGATCGGACACACAGATGAAAATTGCAGAGATATAACAGCAAGCAGGGATGGGTTACCTGTAGAGGAAGAAGAGGAGAGATGGAGGTTATAGTCCATTAAATTGCCGCTTTTATAATTGCCATTTTCAAATTATTGCGTGACACTCACATTTGATGGAGATTTTCACTCTCTCATATGGGGGAGATTTATCAGAAGTGTCTGAGGTAAAACTATTCTAGTTGTCCATGGGAACCAATCAGAGCTCAGCTTTCATTTTATAAACAGCTGTAGGAAGATGGAAGCTGAGCTTTGATTGGTGCCAAGTAAGATTTAGGCTTAACCACATAGGGTCAATATCAAAAAGGACCCACACCTTAAAAGATACAAATAATGCCAAGAAAACAGAATGGTGTGCAAAGAAGCAAAGGTCCATACAATGTTCACAAAAAATCTTAAATTTATTCAAAAAACACAGAAAAAACACCAATAAAAACATTTAAAATTGCACGTGTGAAGATACGTGCTGCAATGGGGGACTGCTTATGATGCAACCAGTCATGTTCCCCCCCACACAACAACTCCTTATATGATCATATGCAAGGAAATCATGAATAGAAAACAATCAACTGGCTCACAAAACAAAAAGTATCTCCATATCCAATATATAAAGGCTAAAATCGCCTACATGAAAAAACATGCGATAGCCAGTGTGATCTAATGTTACCTAATCCACGCTTGCAATGAGGAGTGATTGTGGGCTAGTCCCCACGCGTATCGCCACCTCTGTGGCTTCCTCAGGGGTGATTTGGTGTTGGTAAGTCAAAGATATATATACAGATTCTGTGAGCCTATTGGCCAATGGCAAACCTGCACCTGCTGTTGATGGTGCGTCAGCCGCGAACCCCTCGCGACGCCTCGCGGCACCCGCGCATGCGCAGCCGCCCCGGACCTCCACCTCCATACCGGGGAAGCCGCGCATGCGCGGACCGCGCAGACCTCGCGAGAGTTATGCCGCGACCGACGCATAGCAACGGAATGGTGCGGATACGTATCCAGATGACAGAATGCAGAAAGTGCTCAGATTACCAGATGGTGTTTAAATTTACTCAAAATACAGTGGGCAACTGTCCTGATGGTAGGGGAATTCTACGGTACCTAGGATTCACATGATTTTCACAATGATCTAAGGAAATATACATATTCAACATAGTTTCATGCATGATATATAGGTATTATTTTCATTAAAAAGGAATATACAGTAATGATAATGACATACAATGGTGTATCAAAAGTGCTTTGTGCTCTATTATAAGGTGCATATGCTATTTTTAATTGAATTTTCTTCAAAATTGTCAGTGTTGATAGTTGAGTTGAAGTCTCATGTAAAGTGCCAATGTGCAAAGTCCCTGAGAGTGTGAAGATGCCTGTAAAAAAACATTCATGTAAGAGGCAGAGAAAAAAACAAAAATAATAAATACAGAAGTGAAAAAAACAGACCGTGTGTACCACTTTTAGTGATGTGTTTTATTGGTTGGTGTGTTAAGTATCCATACTATCATACAGGTGCATTCATTGGATGCCACGTTTGCATGGTAGATATCATACTTTAAAATGTGGATGCAATAATAATTCATGGGTCTATTTTTTGTTTTTTTATTTTTTATAGAATCCTGTAAGGAGGAATTCTTCATTCAGTCCTCTTGGTACCATGGACTGGGTTTGAAAAATCCATTTTGTTTCCTTTTGTAGTAATTGGGAGGTTGTACCTCCCCCTCTGATATTTAGCGAGATTTTCTCCAGTCCCACTATTTGGATCCCTCCGCACTTACCTCCGTGATGGCCATAAAAGTGTGAAGCTACGGAGGTGAGGCTTTTGTCTCTGCTGAAGTCTCATCTTGCTGTGGAGATTGTTGATAGATGCTTTTGAATTCTTTTTCTCAATTCCTGTGATGTCTGTCCTATATAGATCTTGGGACAAGAACATGTGATTGCATATATTACATCCTTTGTACGGCAGTTTATATAGTGCCTGAGTGGATATGTCTTACCATTAACGGGATCTTCGAAATGGTCGGTAGGAATCATGTATTGACAGATGTTGCATTTGCTGCAGGGATATGAACCCTTTAGCTTGTGTCCTCCCGTTGTAGTTGTAGGGCGTTTAAAGTGGCTATTAACCAGGATGTCTTTTAGATTACGTGCCCTTTTGGATGTAATTGTCGGGTGAGTATCGATGTAAGCTTCCAGCTTAGATTTGCTTAATAAGATGTTCCAATTCTTTCCCAGAATTTTGTAAAGGTCTTGCCATTGATTATTGTACGTTGTGACAAATCTGACTTTTTCATCTGATGGTTTAAATTTGGGTTTCAAAATGTCCTCTCTGTTGGAGTTCTTCGCTCTCATATATGCCTTGGATATAACCTTTTTGGGATAGCCCCTTGCTTGTAGTCTTGCGGTCAGTTCGAGAGCATTCTTTTTAAACTCGCTGTCATTACTGCAGTTCCTACGCACTCTCATGAACTGGCCGGTTGGGATGCCGTTTTTTTGGTGTTTCGGGTGGAAGCTTGTATAATGTAATAAGTTGTTAGTAGCTGTTTTCTTCCTAAAGAGTGTGGTGGCAATGCTGCCATCCTGAATGGTTAACTTCAGATCCAAGAAATCAACCTCACTCTCGGAGATCTGTGGGACCAAATAAATATTGTAGGGGTTAGTATTCAGTTCTGTCACAAATTCAACACATTCCTGTTGGGTTCCCTGCCAAAAAAGGACAATATCATCTATAAATCGGTACCAATAAAGTACCTTGGTCCCAAAGGACCGCAATGGGCGCACCCTGGTCTCCTCCCACCAACCTAAAAATAGGTTGGCATAGGAAGGAGCACAGCGCGCGCCCATTGCAGTTCCCGACACTTGGCGGTAAAATGCCCTGTCAAAGGTAAAATAATTGTGTTTTAATACGAAATCCAATAACTCCAACAGAAAGGAGTCGTGCCCCCTATCTGAGTTTGTCTGTTTGTCAAGAAAGTATGTAACTGCCCCTACACCAACATCATGTAGCTTTGATTGGTGGCCTAGAACAGTTCTACTCTCTGATTAGAAGATACTTCTGATAACTCTCCCCCATAGACTTTAATGTAAAAAAAAAATCTCTGTGGATGCACAAGAAAAGAAACATGGGGGGAGATTTATCATCAAGTTTCTGAGATAAAACTGTTCTAGTTTCCCATAGAAACCAATTAGAGCTCAATTTTCATTTTATAAACAGCTGTGGGGAAATGAAAGCTGAGCTCTGATTGGTTTCCATGGGCAACTAGAACAGTTCTACTCTAAGAGACTTATGATAAATCTCCCCCAAAATCTTTATTTTATTTTCCGCACTGAGCAACGATTTCTGCCTGGAAAAAAATTCATTCATTTCTTCATAAAATCAGTTAGCCTTAAAGTTTTGTGTATTAATTAGCCGCTAAATAGATACTTACTTTAAAGGAAATCTACCATCAAAAAGCCCGATAAACCAGGGGCTATGACTCATATATTCAGGCACCGTGACCGTGATAATCTTCTTATAGTTGTTATCCATGGCCTCTTTCCTTCTGAAATCCACATTTATAATTATGCTAATGACCCAAAAGGGCTTTGGGGATGTTACCAGAGCCCCTCCATGCTGCAGATTCACATTTTTTTTTTTACTAAACTTAATGCTAAACCTAGACTTCTCAAATAATAAACACGTACTAACCCGGACCCGGATTGGCCCCTTTAATACTGCATACCCCAAATATAAATAACCACACAGAAACCATTGCTTAACCATTCTCAATTGTGGGTTGACTAGGGGTCGGCCACAGCTTTATTGAAACCATTGATAATTTAACCATTTCTTTGTTTGAATATACACACTTTTAACCATTCCACTTTACATAACACCAGATAACACCTAGTATGCCTGCCATATGTAAGGGCATGTAGGGCAGTGTTTCCCCTAAAAATCTGCCTGCTGTGACAAAAAATACATGAAAACGATATAAAAAGGGAGGGAGGGAAAACCGATGAAAAAGAGGGTGAGTCTCTGCTACTCACCTCTTGTACCGCCCACATTACTAGCCACGCCTCCAGCACATCCATCTGATGAATAAAGATGAGAGAGGGTAGAGTAACCTCCAATTAAAGGGGCCACACATCTTTTATTGTATCCAGACTGTTAGCCACCTTTGAGCAGTCATTAGCCCAACGGCTATGCGCCTAGGGGCTATCAAATCCTAATAAGAAAAAAATTGTATAAAAGGCACAAAACAAGATGTGACCTTTTGTAAATTAAAAAAAAAAAAATCTGTGTTTTAGGGGACTACAGGGGGTTATAAACCAATTTCTAGAATAATTGAAAAAATATTGGTCTGTCTGAAGTGAATGAAAATTAATTCTATAACCACAACACTTGGTATTTATCAAAATTGAACTATAGATTGAACTATACTACATATAGTTTTTACATTGTTTTTTTTTCTTTTTTACTTCACATCTAACAGTGCAGAGCTATGATCTGTGACAACTGGTTAGCTACTATGTCTGCTGTTGGTCTGAGGTAGTCTGAGACACACCTCCTGGTTTCATCATTGGTTCAAGCTGTGTCCATCCCTAACAAACATAACTTTATTAGTCAAGAAATCAACACGCAAATACAAAAAAAGCAGATTTCCACAACAGCAAAGACAGAATGATAAACTCATTGATGTTTTTGGAGTGGGGCAACTGTTTCTGTTAACTCTTCTAATTCTCCTCTGTTGAGGCATCTTAATCGTTAGCGTAATTGTAAATTGTGGGTAATTTGTACATGTCAGTCAGCAGCTCCGGCAGTCAGTAAAGGTTAGGTTGGACATAGCAACCAAACAGTTTTTGCCTTTGATCACTTTGATACACGTCAGGCGAAAATCCAAGAACCAACATGTGTGCTCTCCTCTAGTCACGGTATATATACAGAAATCCAACACACCAATAAAATATCCTGGAGTGTAAAATCTCCACTTGGGAAATGTATGGATTCATCTACTCCATGGATTCTGCTTCTTTTGGATCACAGATGTCAGGAGGTGGACCATGGTCCAGCCATTCCTCTGTACGATTAAATACTCATTCTAAGAGAGTGTATTCATTTATGCAGATGGCATAACAATTACTGTTTCTTTTAATTATTACAACAATAAAGTAATTTACATTTTCAAAAGGTTAAAGGGTTGTGTGTACTGCTGTATGATGCTGAACTGGAAGGTCAGAAGTTTGGATTACGCACTGCCAGCATGGTAAAGCTGCACTGCCGGCATGGGCTAAATAGATTTAAATGTCGCCGGCATGAAGAGTATCAGAGATTCTCTAAAACTATATGGACACTGTGGGGCACATTTACTAAGGGTCGGAACACCGCATTTTCGTAGGGTTTCCCGACTTTTTCCCATTGTGCCCTGAATTGCCCCGCGATCGGATTGTGGCGCATCGGCACCGGCTTGCATGCGACACAAATCGGGGGGCGTGGCCATCGGTAAATCCCACTGATTCGGACAAACCGCGGAATTTAAAATATATTGGGCGCACTATCATAGTGAATCGCGGCAGACCCGAATCCTCGTCGGACAACGCACAGCGGGGATCGCGACGGGACGGTTAAGTAAATGATATGAGACTTTATATTGCAGGTTTAATTCGCTAACAGCCTGTTAATATTGTTAAGTCCTTTTGTTTTGGCAGTGGTCATGAAGTCAAGTGGCCCTAGTTGTGGACTAGTGGAAACCCTCAGATTTATCAGGGCTTGGATGCCAAAACAATCTCTTACTAGTCCTGAAGTAGGGCTAATTCCTGTTGCACAGCCAAATAGAGTACAAACTTGGGGGGGGGGGGGGGAATTTATCATACGCTGATGCTTGTGCATGATGTAAGCCTACCGCTTGTTTCGGGGGATACATCATGAGGCTTAGACCTCTTGATGTATCCATTGGGCACTGACAGGCAAAATTACAACAGACATGGGGTAGAAATACGCCATGCCGGAGGTGGTGAAATCGCAAAAATAATTGTAATTTCTTGCAATGCGGAAGAAACTGAGATTATTTCAGTGCTTCTACACCAGAAAACTGGTGTAAAAGCAGTGATAAATCTCCCCCTGTATAGTTAATCAAAGCCCCCATATACATTGGCGCTTATTTACTAAG
The DNA here is from genome assembly GCA_019512145.1 of Engystomops pustulosus. Taxonomy (NCBI): domain Eukaryota; kingdom Metazoa; phylum Chordata; class Amphibia; order Anura; family Leptodactylidae; genus Engystomops; species Engystomops pustulosus. Next base: position 18,486,707 of record CM033650.1, on the reverse strand, counting down.
GACACACTTTTGACGGATTTTCCGCCGTTTTCAGGATTTGCGCTGCTGTGACAGGTATTTAACTGGGGATTGTGTTGCACGCGATCGGATTGTGGCGCAGCTGCGCTGCTTTCATGCGACATAAATCGGGGGGCGGGCCGTTGGACAATCCGACTGATTCGGACTGAGCGCGGGATTTAACTTTCAAATTGTGTCACAAGACAATGCACTTACATGCACCATGAAGAAGAAGGTGAACTCTGTCGGACCTGAGCGAGAAAGCGACATTTGCAGGATATCGGGCGCACGATCTTAGTGAATTGCGGCAGAGTGCATGATCGTCAGACAATGCACTTTTGGGGAACGCGTCAGGACAGGTAAGAAAATGTGCCCCATTATATGTGACTAGAGCATTAATTATCAACAATGACAATGGCTGCAGAAAAGGAACTATAGGCTTCATTATTCCATATTTCCTTCACAACAGATTTTATGCAGCAGAAATAACTTCAGGGCTGCAGTTTCTGCACAAAAAAGGATTCATCCATTGGTAAATAAATTTCTTACTGCCCTATTATCATTGATGTTATAAAGGAGTGATCTTCTGGGGGGATTATTCATATGACCTCTGGGGGTTATATATAGGACTTTTGGGGGAATTATATATGGTACTTCTGGAGGGGAATATATGCATGTCTTCTGGTGGGATTTTTATAGGACCTCTGGAGGGGAATATATATATATGACTTCTGAAGGGATTTTGTATATGATAGGATATATAGGGGGTCATTTACTAAGGGCCCGATTCGCGTTTTCCCGACGTGTTACCCGAATATTTCCGATTTGTGCTGATTTTCCCTGTAAGGCCGTAAGGACAAGACGACAAAAAAGGAAACAAGTAACCTGGAGGAAGTAACAGAAGAAACGGACGTTTTAGTTATTAACCTTTCTAACAGGACTCTAGATAAAAATTGTGTGTCAGCATTACAAAAAGGGTTGAGTTTTTGTTTCACAGAACAGTTTGATAGGGTTGATTTTGAAATCGATTTATTTAGAGGGCTTAGGAGGATGAACCTAAAGAAATTCTTCTCACACAATGAAAAAAACAAAAAAGATACCACCAAAGAAGCAGAAATACCCCTGGAAATAGGCCCGTTAGGTTTTTTTGCCACAGGGGAGCTTACAGAAATAGAAAAGGAATGTATTTTGTTTCTAGCGAGTGAAGAAGAGAAAAGACCAGTTGAAGAGAAAGAAACCTTCAAAGGGGGCAACAGGTCTAGGTTTAACCCGCAGGTACAACAAGGGGGCACCATCGACATCTTCCGTAAGTTGGTACTTAAGGATATGGAAGCTTTGATTTATAAAAAAGATAGTCATAATATGACAAAAGAAGAGTTTTTGGCCTTAGAAGTTTTAAAAAAAGACGAGGGGGTCATAGTAAAACAGGCCGACAAGGGGGGGAACATAGTGGTAATGGAGAGTGCCAAGTACAAAGCAGAGGCCATGAGACTATTAGGGGATAGAAGAACATATAATAAACTACCCGGGGACCCCACACAAAAGTATATGACACAACTAAGAACATTCTTAAGGGCACATGTAGAGAAAGGCACTATATCCAAAAAAATGGCAGAAAAATTGTTACCCCCCTTCCCGAAAAAACCAGAATGGTATTTTTTACCAAAGGTTCATAAAAACCTAGAGAATCCACCGGGGCGCCCGATCGTGGCGGGCATAGGTTCAATCACGGAACCGCTCTCACAATATGTTGACTGGTTATTAAGGCCAGTTTTAAAAGATATACCCTCGTATCTAAAGGACACGAATGAATTCCTCAATGCCCTTAGCCAACAAACTTGGGAAGAACATTGGCTGCTAGCGTCCATCGACGTAGAAAGCCTATACACCCGCATCCCACATAAGAAGGGGGTACAGGCAGTAAGGGAAGTAGTAGAGAATGCTCAAAAGGGGGAGGACTATACTAGGTTCATCTGTGATGCCCTATATTTCATTTTAAGCCACAATGCCTTCCTGTTCGATGGCGAATGGTACGTGCAGGATGACGGAACGGCCATGGGCACTCCCGTGTCCTGCACGTACGCGAATATTTTCCTCGCCATTTTTGAGAGCAAATACATTTTTAACACTGACAATCCCTATATTCCACACATCAAAATGTATAGGAGATATGTAGATGATGTGTTCATCCTGTGGTCAGGGACCAAGGAGACCTTTGAAGAGATGGTCGAGTTCCTAAATGAATGTAATGACATGAATATGAGGTTCACCCACACAATTAATGAGAATACTCTGGAGTTCTTAGACGTATTAGTAGAGATAAAAAATAATAAGATCTGCACGTCAGTACATAGAAAGAAAACAGCGACCAACTCTTTATTGCATTTCAATAGTTACCACCCGAGTCATGTGAAGAGAGCGGTGCCTTACGGGCAATTCCTCAGATTAAGACGTGTCAACAACACAAGAGAGGGTTTTGAGAAACAGGCGGAGGAATTGAGGCAGAGGCTTAAGAAAAGAGGGTACCCGGAAAAGTTAATAGACAGAGCCTATGAAAAGGCCAGTAAAAAAGAACAAGAGACCTTACTGAAAAGAAGAAAAGAGAGAAAGGGACAAGAAAAATTCTCCTTTACATTTAATTTTTCACCTATGGCAGATCTTATTAAAAAGGCCCTAAAAAATAATTGGCATGTAATAGAAAATGATGCAGAACTGGCCACAGTAGCAGAAGGCGGACCCCTGGTCAGTTTTAGGAGGGGCAGAACCATTAAATCAAAAATGGTAAAGAGTTCGTACACTTCCACCCAGGAAGAGAAAAACTGGTTAGGAAGGGATACAGTTAAAGGCAATTTTAGATGCGGCAGATGCAGGTGCTGCCCACATAATTTAGCCACTAAAACAATTGAGTTTGGGGGGCAGAGAGTGGAAGTAAAAAGCTTCATCAATTGTAAAACCAGCTTTGTGGTTTATGTCCTAATTTGTAGCTGCAAACGATTCTATATAGGCAAAACAATTAGACCTCTCCACCAAAGAATAGGAGAGCATTTGAGATCAATCGAAACAGGTATAGGAGCCCCCCGCCTTATAAAGCACATACGTGAATGTCATGAGGGGGATGCGAGAGCCCTAAGATTTGCGGGCATTGAGGTTGTAAGAACGCCTAAAAGGGGCGGTGACAGAGAGTGTCTATTGTTACAAACGGAGAATAGATGGATTATACGCTCAAACGCTATGGGACCGGTGGGGTTAAATGATAAGATTGACTGGAACGTGTTTCTATAAAGCTAGAGGACGGGTCTTGGATTAGTATCCATATCACCCATTGATCCTGAACAATTGCACTGTACATTTTTTTGGGTGATTAGGTGGAGTTTTCATCCACCTCATTGGTTTTAATTAACAGGTATTCAATAGCTCGAACAGGTAGTCACAGGATATGTATAATGCACAAATATTACCATGTGAAAAGGCTTCGTATCACCGCTATTGGTCATGGTGTACGCGCATCCTCCCTCCAAAATAACCCCTTCCTACCTGGGCTCCCCACAGAGTGTCACAGGGACGCTGTCAGCGGTTGCCGCAGCGACGCGTCACGTGACCGACGAATGTTGTGGGCGGGTTAGGATCAGGTGACGAAACCTCATGGAGCGTCATATTGGGGGCGGAGCTACCGGCGGAGTCCGGAAGCAATCCGCGAACCACAGACGCACCTGTGTTTGGGAGTGGAAGTGCGACGCTAGAGAACCATAGGTGAGTTTTAGCCAATGTGTATAATGTAGGCTGACTGTGATTGGCATTGGCCGTTGATTGACGTCATGTTTTACCTACCGCTGACTTCATTACCTGAATAGGGGGATGACTTGTCCCACCTTTAGAGCTTATAACCCTGTGTTTTATTTTAATCCCCACACGGAGGCCGGAAGAAGCGCAGACAGCGCGAAACGGCCGTAGCCTTCTATTGAGCACTATGCATCACTCCCTCCCCCTCGCTATACCCTGAATATGATTTTTGGATTTGATCCATGAATAAAGAAGAAATTTTGTTGCACAGGAATTGGGTGAGTGCTGTCCTTTATCTCTCTATATATTACTTGGAATTGCTGTTTATTCGGGACATGCACCGCATTGTTTCTGAAGTCTGAGCACGAGCAAGAGAGTCTCCTATCCAAGCCGCAGTGGAGCCGTTTACACCGAATAGTTGACGGTGGTGCCGCTACCATCTTTTTCTCTGGTTTCAAATATTTTCCCTGTATTGCCCCGGGATTTTGGTGCACGCGATCGTGGGGCGTGGCTGAACGAAAACCCGACGGATTCGGAAAAACCGACGCATTTAAAAAAAGAAACGTGTTGCTTGGGACGCGCTTACCTTCACTTGGTCCGGCCCGGTAAACTGCAGTGCGTTCAGATGCTTTTCAGCGCAGCAGCGCCACCTGGTGGACGGCGGAGGACCTTGATGAATCCCGGCCGAACCCGAATCCACCGCAGAGAACGCGCCGCTGGATCGCGAACGGACCGGGTAAGTAAATCTGCCCCATAGTTTCATGATGAAGTCAAGTGGTGGGAAATCTCACTGAGCATTTATTGCTCAATGAAATTATTGGGAAAAGTCAGTGGGGGTCATTTACTAAGGGCCCGATTCGCGTTTTCCTGACGTGTTACCCGAATATTTCCGATTCGCGCCGATTTCCCCGGAATTGCCCCGGGATTTTGGCGCACGCGATCAGATTGTGGTGCATCGGCGCCAGCATGCACGCGACGGAAATCGGGGGGCGTGGCCGAACGAAAACCCGACGGATTCGGAAAAACCGCCGCATTTAAAACAAAAAATCTGTCGCGGAGCTTGCACTTACCTTCACTCAGCCCGAGGCGGTGAACTCCAGCGCGTTCCGATGCTTTTCAGCGCAGCAGCGCCACCTGGTGGACGACGGAGGAACTACCTTAATGAATCCCGTCTGGACCCGAATCCAACGCAGAGAACGCGCCGCTGGATCGCGAATGGACCGGGTAAGTAAATCTGCCCCAGTATGTGCAAATGTATAAAGATAAGATGGCTTCAGTATACAGTATACATTTTATGCCCAAATTCCATACTCAGTTTTCCCAACACTGAAAAAAGGTTTATTACAACTTATATTGTATATTCTCATATAGATACTTTAACCTCTTCACGCTCAGCGTCCGATATATCGGACGCTGAGCTGATGCCGGTTCAGCTCAAGATCTGAGCCGAACCGGCATCGGGAAACACGGGGTGCCGGCTGTGACTGATAGCCGGCACCCCAGGGGGACTTGCTACCGTTGTGTTTAGCTCTTAGTGGCACACATATCCACCTCAAACACCAAAGTGGGAAAATTTAGTAGGGGTTGGATTTCAATTAGGCACAGTCTGCCATTTGTCCTTTTTTATTTTACATTTATTTTGTTTAATAACTCAGTGTCATCTCAAGACCGAAGTGGGAAAATTTAGTAGGGGTTGGATTTCAATTAGGCACAGTCTGCCATTTGTCCTTTTTTATTTTACATTTATTTTGTTTAATAACTCAGTGTCATCTCATCTGGCATGTTTTAAACAATTTTTGGGAGTGCCACATACAGGCACCAATCTATTCAATTTTTCTGGAGGGCCACCTACCTGCTCCTCTGGTTTGAAAACTTTTTGGGACTGCCACATACAGGCACTCTATCTATTCTATTTTTCTGGAGGGCCACCTACCTGCTCCTCTGGTTTGCTGTATTTATCCCCAAAATAGTCAATTCTGAAAATCCGGAAAAGCGATATTCTATTTGCAAGCCGCGTGACATCAAAATAAATTATCCAAACATTTCAGAAATTATGAAAATGTAAAGTAGACAAATGGGAAATGTTATTCAGCAACTTATTTAGGTGGTAAATCGATCTGCCTGAAAACGCAATGATTTTGAATTTCGAAAATGGCAAATTTTTCCAAAAATGTATCATATTTTCTTTTTTTTTGTAAATAAACGCAAAACTTATCTGCCAAAATTTACCACTAAAATGAAGAACAACATGTGGGGAAAAAACAATCTCAGAATCGCTTTGATAAGTAACAGTGTTCAAAAGTTATAACCGTATAAAGAGACGCAAGTCAGAATCCAAAAAATCGGGCTGAGCCTTAAGCTACAAAATGGCTGCGTCCTTAAGGGGTTAAAAATTTTCTTATTTCACAGTGATCATAAACCAGGGAATATCTTAATTGATGACTCGGATCATCTAAAAATCGCCAATTTCAGTTTAGTCGTCAACAAATTAGATGGAGTAGAAGGAAGAGCAGGGACACCGGGGTACATGGCTCCAGAGATGAGTGTATGGAGAGGGGACTATAGACTATAGTGTGATTGATATAGACACATGATGATACATAGGGAATGCTGGTTAAGACCTCATAAATAAAAACATCCAAACCTGTCTTCAATGGCTAATAGTTTCCCCCTCCTTTTTGGCAGATCATTGCAGGGAAGAAATACAACTTTGCCGTGCATTGGTATTCTCTCGGCATCATTATATACCAACTTATGACCGTGGTAAAAGCACCTGTGAGTGCGATGTGTCTGAACTACCATCATACCATCTGGATAACAATATAGAAAACATCATTGAGGTAAGTAGGAGCAGATTTATCAAGCAGTCTGAAAGTCAGAATATTTCCAGTTGCCCATGGCAACCAATCACAGCTCAGCTTTCATTTCACCAGTGTTCATGAATATTTTAAAGGGAAGCTGTGATTGGTTGCCATGGGCAATTGGAAATATTCTGACTTTCAGACTGCTTGATAAATCTTCCCCATAGTTCTTTTTTTTTAACAAAACTGCCATTGGCAGGCTAAATAGCCCATATCCGGACAGAACAGATTAAAGATAAAACGTCACTTTTATTCGGAAGACTAAAAAGTATTAACTAGACAAAAGTAGCGTGTGCTACTGGGTGCACGAGGGAAAATGTGTTTAAAAAAACAGTGTAGTCTACATCATAGGTAATGTCAGCCAAGCTGTACTAAGCATGTGGAACATAGGACAGAGTAGAGTTCATAACCTGTGCGGGTCAATTATCACAGTCCCACTAGGGGTCAGATTGGGTTGGAAGTCCTATACTTGATGATAATGGGGCTTATGATGTGCCCAACGAGCCATATACTGTGAAAGCCAGATTGTGCCACAACTACCCCTGCTGGGGATGCTATATCGGTCTACCTATTATATTCCAGAAACTGCATGCACCATCTGACCCTATGCTCAATGAGTAATGACACAGTGTTATCCTGTGTAACAGGTAGAACTCTGGCTGTCCCTCTGTAAATAAGGTAGTATTCTAAATGCACTGACTAACTATGAAGTGCAACACTGCCAATTAAAAATTGACAGACATTAGCCCCCCCCCCCCCAACATGTTTCGCCAGTGAACTGGCTTCATCAGGGGTATGGGCTAACAATAGACATGTATTTCTTAGCGGTATATACACAGATGCCATCATTGTCAAACTGGTGTTCCTTAGGCCGACAAAACAAAATATTCAGAGAGCCCACCCTTCATCATTCCCAGAAAATAGACCTTATTAGGCTCCAAATTTTGTTGTGTTCTGATTTCTCTCTTGGGTCCAGTATATAGCTAGAGCCAAGGCCCACCAGAGGATTCCCGACTGGTCGGCCAGTCTGACACTACAGACAGTCCCCGGGATACATACAAGATAGGGTCTGTAGGTTTGTTCTTAAGTTGAATTTGTATGTAAGTCGGAACTGTATATTTTATCATTGTAATCCCAGCCAGAACTTTTTTGGTCTCTGTGACAATTGGATATTGTTGGGTTGTCATAAGAACCAGGATTAACACTAAAGCTTCGTTACAGACACCTGTGATAACTGTTATAGCTGTTTATTGTAACCTAGGACTAAAGCAAAATAAATTACCAATATCCAGAGGTTCGTTTGTAACTAGGGGTCATATGTAAGTCGAGTGTTCTTAAGTAGGGGACCGCCTGTATATATAAAACATTGAACGTTCTCCAGAAAATCTCGAGTGGTCACAAGCAGTGATGTCATGTCCATGGAGGTTTGTTACAATGAGCCATCACATATAGCCCCCTCCACTATAGTCTATATACAGATATTAACCATAGTACTTGTTCTTCTTTACAGTGAGAAGACCGAAAGAACCGCCTAGGTATAAACAACAGAATAAGAGAACATCCATTCTTCAATCTTATCCAATGGAATGACCTAGAGGCTCTGAAAATACCACCACCATTCATACCACTTTGAGTAAATACATCCAGTACCTATCCGCAAAATGTAAAACTATGCAAATTGGACCAAAGATGGTCATTTCCAAAAGTATGTCATGTCTGGCAAAACTGTAAAGCAGTGAGATCTGTCCAGATGTTTGTGGCAAATTCACTCCATCCAAATCCAAATCCATTGGTTTTGTTACATTTTTGTCAAAAATCTGTACCACAGTGTACATTAAAGAGGACCTGCCAGCTCAATTAAACAATCTAGCTACACGTATCTCCTTAGCCCTCATCAGCTATCACACTGTTAAATTTCTAGCTTTATCGGAACATACTGGAAAGCTGGGAAACACTGAGGCACGTAGTTGTCAGGCTTCTGGGGTAGTGGACCCACTGGACCACCAAGAACGATGAAGTAAGCCGACAGGCTCCACAGTGGCAGCCAAAGCGAGGTACAAAGACGTTAAGCAGAATCATAGTCGGGGACAGGCAAGAGGTCAGGACGGGCAGCACAGGTTCAGAGTCGGGGACTTAGCAATAGGTCAGGGGAGGCAGCGAAGGAGCGTAGTCAGGAACGGAACCAGGGTCACAACGGGAAATTACAATAATAGCTCAGGGCATGGAACACATCTTTCTCTAGGACACAAGGCACGAAGTTCCAGCAGGGAACACAGGAAGGGCTATTTAACAGAATTGGCACCCAGCCGGCGCACCCTGGCCCTTCAAATTTTACAGAGCCGGCGCGCGCCCTAGAAGAATGTATTTGATTTGCATTTTCCATCTATGACTGCAATTAAAACAGCATTTTACCTGCTTAACAATCAGTTTTGAGGTGGTTTGAGACTGCGTTCACTAGTTGCATTTTGAGACCCAAGGGCTTCCCTCATGCTCACATGTTGAGGTAACATTGTATATCTGTCAGGGTTTGGGGTCAGTGGACCCCCTGGACCAGCGTAGGAGATGGTACTAGCTGACACCTGGGACTAAAATCTAAGTGGCACCTGGTCTTCACCAGAACCCGCCACAAAGCAGGATGGTCTTGCTGCGGCGGGGTGTCACCAGGTCATTCCACAGGACCGACTAGCCCGCGGTGGCAGCGGAGGTTGCTGTACGGAATCGGAATCCAGGATCAAAATCAGGAACAGCCACAAAGTCAGGGCAGGCAGCAGAGATGCAGAGGTCTGAGGTCAGGTCCGGGAACGACAACGGGAGATCAAGGCAGGCAGGTAAAGGAACACAGGGTACAGCACAAGGGAGCTTTCTCTATGGCAGTGAGCATAAAGATCCAGCTGGGAATCCTGGGAACAGCCAGTCTTGAAGGAAACCCGGAAGTGCCAGCGCCAATCAGTGGGGCGCTGGCCCTTTAAATCCTAGAGTGTTGGCGCTCCCTAGGCAGCCTGGACACGTGCATTGACCAGAACGGATGGAGGGGGGCAGCGCCACAATGGAGAGGGGCACGGGTATGCCCGCGGTCTGAGACATGGATCACGGGGGCACCCGTGAAAGTAACACCCCCGAGGGACTGGCCCTTCTCCCACAACATCCGAAGACGTCAGGACAGATGGAGGTGACGCCATGCAGCGTGAGTGGCAATCTGGACCCCAAAGCAAGATCTCATCGTCTCCCAGTTGAGGACTGGGGCATGACATTGTAGCCATGGGAGACCCGGGAGGACAGGTGAAGTGGAGCATGGCAGCACGTAGAATGACAGTTTCTCCTTATGAAGATCTCTAACTCGAAGACAGATAGGCTCAGTGCGGTACTGGACTGGATCGGAGAAAAGCTGTCCACTGACTGAAGAGATGCCAAGGGGTTGCTTGAAGGGAACCAATGGAATGTGATGCTGGGAGACAAGGGCGGCATCCACAAAGTTCCCCGCGGAACCAGAGTCCAAGAAAGCTGAGACTTGCACAGGAGTGTGACTACCGACAACGAGGAGTACAGGAACTGTCAGGCCTGAAGAAACAGTATTCACACCTAGGAATGTTCATCCCAGGACCCCTAAGTGCTGGCGTCTTCTGGACATGGGGGGGGGGCGGACAGAATAGGCCCCAATGAAGTGCTTCGGAGTGCCACAGTGCAGGCAGAGGCTCTCCTGACAACATCTTGAACGATCCTTGACGGAGAGATGAGATCTGTCGACTTGCATAGGCTCCACTTCAGATTGTGCATCCAGAGGCTATAACGGCCTTTGGGAGACCGGAGCAAAACAAGGTAGCTGTGGAAGCGGAGTCTGTGGTTGCTTGTGATGCAATTCCCCAGCACGCTCCATGAACCGCACGTCTATCCGGGTGATAAGTCCACTCAGAGTAGACGTCAGGTCACGAGCGGCAAATGCATCCTTGACTTGGGAAGACAATCCCTTTTTGAAAGTAGCAGCCAGGGCAGCATGGTTCCAGGAGAGCTCAGAAGCCAGGGTGTGGAACTTGACAGCATATTCTCCCACAATTGAGTCTCCTTGGCGCAGGTCCAGCAGCGCCGTTTCAGCTGAGGAGGTTCGTGCGCGTTCCTCAAACACTGAGCGGAATTTAGCCAGGAATGCAGTATGGGTGACCGTGACTGGATCGCCTCTGTCCCATAGAGGTGTAGCCTAATGATGAATGTCACTTTGGAGAGGTTCGGTGACAAACTGAGATGGCATCAGTTCTATGTGCATCAAGCACTGGGAAATAAAGCCCCTGCACAACTTGGGATCGCCATCATACTTGTCAGACATAGAGAGTCTAAGTCTAGGTTCTGCCACTGGTAGATAAGTCGGAGTAACAGGAGGGGTTGCAGGAACTGCCGCAGGAATGGTCACTGGAGCCTGAAGCTGGTGCGCAGAGGAAATCAGCTGTTGCAGCGCCACAGTGACTTGACCAAGTAGTTCTGCTTGTGACAATCTGTAGCAATCTGCAGGGACTGCTGAGCGACAACCCTGGAAATATCAGCCAGTATCGGAAGTGACACCTCGTTGGGATCCATGGCTGGATCTTACTGTCAGGGTTCAGGGTCAGTGGACCCTCTGGACCACCGTGGGAGATGGTACTAGCAGACACCTGGGACCGGAATCTAAGTGGCACCTGGTCTTCACCAGAGCCCGCTGCAAATCGGGATGGTCTTGCTGCGGCGGGGTGTCACCAGGTCATTCCACAGGTGCACAAAGTCAGGACAGGCGGCAGAGATGACAACGGAAGATTAAGGCAGGCAGGTAAAGGAACACAGGGAACGACACAAGGGAGCTTTCTCTAAGGATCTGAGTACAAAGATCCAGCAGGAGCGTGGAGAGGTGAGTTTGATGCCAGGGCCGGCAGGGCAGCGCCACAACGGAGAGGGCCCCGGGTGTGCCCGCGATCCCAGACATGGATCGCCTGGGCACCCGTGACAATATCCATTGCCTTTGCTAAACACAATGTTATCGCAATGTTATCTCACCATGTGATCATAGGGGAAGCCCTTAGATTGCATTTGAAAACGCAACGTGTGGACACGTGTGGGTGCGGTCACGTGGTCCGTTTTTAGCCAGACTAAAAATCCATGCGTTTGGCTGGTTTGAATCTGTTTATCTTCATTTCTAGAAGTGAAGGCAGCTGTGAAACGCATTGAATCCAGCCAGACTCATGGTAAACATACAAAAACTCATGCGTTTTCAGTCCATTTAAAAACTGACCAAAAACGAGCCAGGAACGGTACAAGAACGCACCGTGTGATGGCACCCTAAGGGGGAAATTGTACTGTGTAAAGAGGGGTGGAGAAAAAGGCGTGGTTTAGGGTAAAACATTTTCCTCGGCATGCACCTCGCCACATCTTTTGTCCCTTTTCTTCTGCTAAGAAAGTTGGGAAGTATCGATTTCGTCACTTCAAAATAGTTAAACTGAGAATTTTAAAATCACAATTGTAACTGGAAATCTTGTCCATGTGAGATATGTGACTACGACTATTAGTAAGTCCTGCTGCCCCTGTGACTGTGATCTCTGCGACTTCCCGGAATCACTCTCTAACCACAGCAGCGGTTGGAGTGCTGTGGCACACATGAGGTTAACGAAACAGCTTTGCAGCTCCCTACACATGATGTGGACCCAGAGGCGGGGCTATGTTTGCTTGAGCCCAGCGGACCATCACTTAGTAAAGACCACGATCTATAGTTATACTATTTCTTAGACATTTGTAATGATTTTTATTATGACTGAAGAGAAGCGGAAGAAAAAAGTGAGGAAAGAGAGGATTTCTTTTAGGATCAGATCGTTCCCATTGATGGCAGATAATAAAGGACTCTGTTTCTCTCCTCCACACTTTCTATAGTTGGGGCTAGCGGTGAAAGCAAGCAGCTGGCCAAGGACCAGATGAATTGATATTCCAGTCAAGACTAAGGTAAGCTAGACAATTAGGCTTGCTTATTCTCAGATGACATTCACAATACTCCTCCGTCTCCTTCCTGGCACCGACTGCTCCGCAATCCGAAATAAAGGAGACTAGACGCCAAATATAAGAGGAAACTGTAGAGACTGTTGTACTACAAGTTCCAGAATTCCTAGAACTATTACAATCGGATGAGGAGAACTCAAACCAGCCAGATATGTAAAAAAAAATGTCCAAATTTTTTATTTGAAAGTTTACAATCGAATATATTAAGATGTGCTTGTTGTTTGATTCTTATCTTATTGTGGTAATTTTGTGCGGGGGAAAATATGCTGCAAATTTTCCATCACGGATATCAAGTCCACATTCACACACTTCGTTCACACGTTGTGCATGTATTGCGCTAACCTTGTGTTTTAATTGCATTTCTGGTAACCGTATTACAAAACTGAGGTTTGTTAACATTTGCACTTTGTAAAGGCAAATGTTAACACAATGTAATTAGGCAAATCTCCTCTCCTTAGCTGTTGTATTGCGTTGTACACAATGTAAACGCCTGAATATACTGCGTATATACATCCCCCATAGACGCCGTTGCACAGCTGGGAGAGAGATCATGTTCTAGCTTTCTCCGGAATACAGCGCCGTGCGCCATATATTACTATGGAGAGGGGCGGAGGTGACCGGCGCTCATCCCCTCCTCCTCTCCCTGGGTGCCGATGTTTGGCCGCGGTACTACGGTACATTGTGTAAATGTAGCCTGAGGGAGCGTTCACACATTGCGTTTTGGTCGCGTTTTCATTGCGTTTGAAACGCATATACAACAGCTGACGAGAGGGGATTTGCCTAATTACATTAGCGTTTACGTTGGTAAATGCAATGTTACCGCGTGTGTTAACAAAATGCATGCGTTAACATCGCGTTTATGATGCGTTTTGTAAACGGAAATGTTAACAGTGATGTAATTAGGCAAATCACCCCTCCTCAGCTGTTGTATATGCATTTTAAACACAATGAAAACGCAGGTCAAAACGCAACGAGTGAACGCGCCCTGACAGTCAGCGCTCCCGAAATTAAGTAGATTTTTGCAGCTATACAATTGTAGGGATCATCACGTGTGGTTAGTTCAGCAACTATTTTTCACAGATCCTTCTAAACTACAGTCTATGGGCCTTATTTATTATTAGGTGGCTCATTGCTGTTTTCTATGGGGCGCATTTTTTGTGGCTCGTACGCCTGAAAACATGCGTACAACCCGTGATTTAGTTGCAATTCTGGGCACAGTCCGAGTCGTGAGTTGCGACTTCTCCAACCATCAACACCGGTTTGGTAGGGAGGGGAAGGTGGCTGCCCCTACCTGTGCACTGCCTATAGTTTGCGCCCGTTCAGTCACAGGCTTTGGCGCAATTATATACAAGGTCAGTCCTGGAGTAGTAGTGCCCCAGCGATGCATCACTGTGCTACTACTGCCAGGATTTATTAGGAGGCCAGAACAAGTCAGGGTGAAGACACACGTGGCGTTTTTAGGCCGTTTTTGGTTAGTGCGTTTTCAGATCGTTAAAAACCGCACCAGTTTTTGAAAACGCATGCATTTTTGTCTGTTTTTAATTGCGCAAATTAACGATCTGAAAACGCACTGAAAACTAAAAACGGCCTAAAACGGCACGTGTGTCTTCACCCTTAGGGTGCGGTCACGCGCCACGTTTACCGCACGCATTTAAAAACGCCCTGCAACAGTTGAAGGGAGATTTGCCTAATTAAACAGCTGTTAACACTTGCGTTTACAAAACCGCAAATGTTAATGGATGTGTTAATATTGTGTTAACAAATGCATGCGCTAATCGCAATGTAACGCATACGTTAACAACACATTTACAGTTTCGTTTTGTAAACACGCCTGTTAACAGCTGTTCAATTAGGCAAATCACTCTTCAGCTATTGCAATGCGTTTTTAAACGCACGCTTTAAACGCGACGTGCGACCGCGCCCAAAGAAGTCAAGATTTGCTGGATTATATAGCTGTTAACATTACATGTACAAAACGCATGTGTTGTGTAAACAAAATGTTAACAGCAATGTTATCAGGCAAATCTCCTCTTCTCAGCTGTTCTGATGTGTGTGAAAATGCATGCGTTTCTGCCACGGGTGAAGGCACCCTCAATCTAACTTCATTTTTTGGTCGTCAGGCAGCGTTTAAAAATGCATGCGTTACTGCCACGTCTGAATGAACCCTGAAAATTGTCTGGCATCTCATTCACTATCTGTGAGCGCAGGACGTAGCCAAAACCTGCGCTTGGCAATTTCCAAAGCTCCCCTAGTAGTAATTGGAGCAGCAGTAGGCATGCTCGATCTGGTGCGTCATTCAGTTACTGACAACGAGACCCCCGTTCTTATGATCAATGGGGTCTGTTCTTGTCATTGGTGAAGGTCCCAGCAGTCGGATCCCCAACAATATATATTTTTTTTCTCTTATCCCGTGGATAGGGGTTAACAATCTAATAGAAATTAGTGCTCTTGGCATTGCCGTTCGTGTTCGACCTAGTATAGATAATTAACATAAGACCCGTTCCATTTCCATGCCGGTGTGTGCACAGAAGCTGCGCCTATGTGATCATGGCTGGAGGTATGCTGTAATGCCCGGGATCAGAGAGACCTCATTATGAGACCCATGTGACATTTACATATCTGTAACCGCTATTAGACATTAGGCATGTGACTACATTTCCACCGAAATTCATGAAATACACAGTTAGAGAAGTATTACGTGACAGAAGGCCGCGTGTGGTCCCGGTTATAGTGCAGAACGTTTTTATATGTTTATTAAACTGCAGAGATTGGAAGAACAAAATTTCTGCAGTAAAATGATGACGGCTTAATAGTTTTATATCAAGCCAGAGACTGGGAAATGTGAGCGGAAATCATTTCTAGAGCTTCACAAAAAGGAAACCAGATGCGCTACAAGTGCAGAGTCCCTGGAAAAACCAGCTCCGTCTCTATCGCTCTCATATCTCTCTCTATCATCTCTCCGTCCATCTATCCATTTCCATTGACAATCTATCTACCGATCTATCGATCATCTATCCAATTCATATATATTTCATGTGTCTATCTATCTGTCAATCTATCCATATCATATGTATCTATATACAGTGGTGTAACTTGAAGCTGATGGGCCCCAGTGCAAAGTCTATGCCAGGTCCCCACTATAATCTATGGTTTATAGTGCTAGTCTTCTCATATAGGAAAGTGACACCTTATTGCCCCCCCCCCCCCCAAACCTTCTGGGGACAGTTATGATGAAGACACCGACTGCACCCCCACAAGTTACACCCTTGTCTATATATTGATCTCATATCTCTCTATTTATCCAATTTACGCCTCGTTGCCTGTGGGACCCGTTGCCTGTGGGACCCGTTGCCTGTGGGACCCGTTGTCGTGAGCCAAACCGTGTAGAGAGATGAGATAAAGTAGAAAGATTTAGATTATACTTATGTCAATCTGACCTCTTATTTCCCCCTTTCCTATTTCCCTTCTGCACGCATTGAAAATTGTCATTTGGGAAATCTGCACCAAAATAGGCATCCAATCCAGGTTTCATGCAGATATGTCTATTTGGTCTTACTTTTTTAGTGTGTTTTTAATGCAGCTTTTTCGCATGCATATTTTCACCTGTTTTGTTTCCCCTGATCTCAAGTCATTTGTAGCAAAAACCTGCATTATATGTACATCATAGTCCGGACTTGATGCAGATTTGATGCAGATTTTCACTGTTCTATAGACAAATATATGTTCTATGTAAAAAGAACACTTGCATAAAATTGGAAAAGTCACAGGATAATTTTTTTATTTTCTGCTCTGAGCCAAAATTTCACCGTGGAAAAGAAAAGTGTATCATGCACACTACGTTAAATTAACGCAAAACACCGGCGGCTCGTTCCCGATCGCAGGCGTTTCCATAGAAACGCCGATGCAATCGGGCCGAGGCCCGGCCCGGTGGGCGCGGCTTTGTTTGCGTTTTCAAACGCAGACAAAGCGCTACGTGTGGCACCAGCCTTACTGTCACAGTGGTTTTTGTCATCTAGCACAGTCTGTGACATAGTAAAGTAACACCTGTGCTTTATATGTTCTCGCCCTATATAATTTTTGGCTTTGAAAACTGCATCAAAAACCTGAAAACTTATGAAACGTATTAAATGACGGACACAGCTCTGCTACATATACACACGTTACACTTTTTTCCCCTTTAGATTCAGCCAGATTCCATCATTTACGCTCCTCCTGCAATCTAATTGAGCAGGAAATAGGTTTTATTCATTAGGAGTCGGGCTTATGATGGCCAGGGGTCTTTTGTTGGGTGTAGGGGGGAGCTGTTTTCCCTGGCAGTGCTCTTTATAAACTCTCTATGGAGTGTGATTGGTTTGCAAAGAATGGCAAAGCACAGGGGACTGGGAGGGAACTGCGAGGCTAATAATATTCCTCATCCAATAGAAAGCATTTCCTATTGAGACCCCCAAGGGTCCCCTTGCTCTCAGATCCATCCCAGACATTAGGCCTATTCTTCTGAGCAGTCTCCTCTGCAGGGCATGCTGCTTGTAATGCTCAGCCTGGGTTTTGTCTAACAAAGGACTGCTGATAACAGCTGCTGCTCTCACATAGGGAGGATTAACTCTGCTCCTAGGAATAAGGAGCTGGACAACTGTCCGAAAAGCTGGAAAGATTTCGTTTCTTGCAAACATGGATTGTTAATCATTGTCATATGTGCCTGGGATACAGGAAACTCGGGATCTGGTTACTTATAGGGGTAAGTACTTGGGATTCATCCCTGTATCCGAAAACCCTTCGCAGATCTATCTATCTATCTTCTTGTCAACCATTTCTTGCAAAATTGATTCCAACAAACTCCTATGAACTTTACTTTGATAAAACTTTACAACTCTCCTATACATTGTGCTCACTATCTCCAGTTTTCACATGCTGGAAGCTTAGGATCTGCCAATGTTATGTTGTGGATCAATACCCTCTGCTAGTTAAAAGCCTATAAGCATTGATGGATCTGTTCATAAGCCGCCCCCGAGATCCCTAAGGACATGGCTGATACAGGGAGAGCTCCTTGGAATGATGATGTGGTTTCGGAGCAAGGTCAGGATAATCTTTTATGTTTGAGTTATTACGGATTGAATTTGCATATGTCGACCGCTTATTCATGGCGGAGTTGGAGATGGATGATGGATGATTCATGCAGTTGGTAAATGAAATTTAATCTAGATGAAAAATACAAATTCTAGCCAAAATTTGATAGTATTTAAAAAAAAAAAAATGTTTGGTAATTAAACCCAAAAGATAAGGATTATTAGAAGTGGTATCATACATAGCAGCGTACGGACAAGTGATCATATGTCATAAGTGCTCTGAAACATGTTGGTGCTGTATAAAGATTAGTATAATTATTTAGGGTGATTCTTGTTTGGACCCTATTTTGTCAACTCTATATTTAGTATTTGCCGTCACAGAATCTACAAAGCGATTTAGGGACACTTCACGTTGAGGAATCGTATCGCCAGCCTAGTCCTGTAGTTGCGTGACATAAGATTGCTATATCGCATCACTACATCGTGACCTAGAAATAAAGCTCATTGTCGATGACAGCGTTCGGACTAAGAAACTCCTCGTGCGGAGGCAGGATTTCCCGGACTGAACCTGGACTTATTTCAGTTTGTCCATTCAGTAATTTAGGGTTTGGTGTGGGAAATCCTGCATGCACATGGAACGAGTTTTTGGGCAATGGGCATAAGTGTGGCCACATTGCATCTAGAGATGAGCGGACCTGATGGAAGGCCACCTTACCCTGGCGTATTGCCATGGTTAGTTGTTAGGGGCGTCACATTTTGCTGGTTTGGATTGGCTTATCAAGCAATCTGTTCGGGTCAGGTGGTCGAATCTGAGCAACCTCTAGTTGCAACATCAAAGTTTGCAAAAAAAATACTATGCTGGTAGTTTGCGTCCACATTTACTATCACTAACTGTTGGGTGATGTTGTGATCCCGTTGTCACCCATCCACAAGTTACCGCGTAGAATTAGATCGAAATGAATTGTGTGTAATATATTTTTATATCTCTGAACCAAGTTGTCGTTGTATGTGTAATATCCCAGGAACTGGTGACTTCAGCCCAGCACAAGCCTCCATCCACATCCTCCACATTAGCAGCTCTATAAGTTGGGTGTGACCTTGGTCTTTTAAATTGAACTGTGAACTTTGATGCAGATGTTGGGAGGATGGACGTGAGGCTGTAGTGTAAACATCAGGAGGGATGAGAAATGCTCCAGGATGGGGGAAGGGCCGAGAGCTGGAGAGGGGGGAGGAAGTGGGCAGTTTACACATTTTTAATGAGTGTCAGACATAATAGGAGCAGATGTATTGTACCCAGGCTGGATGGAAGGAATGCAGGCAGCAATGTGATGTGTTCATGTATTGTATGTGTTTATTGGGGAAGGTAGTGCTTATATGTTAGGGATTTTGGTAATTTTATGCGTCGGATTAGAACTTTTAGTGTTTGCAACAAAACAATTGTTTCAATTTGTTTAGTATTTGTCTCCTGGAATGTTTCAATTTGTTAAATATTTATCTTCTGGTTTATTTAATTTGTTATTAACTTGTCTTAATATCTTATATATTCTCCACAAGCTCACAGAATCGGTAATAAGTGTATTACCTAAGAATGGGGGTTCTGGAGATGCCGTTCTAGAGGGGTTTTCTGATTTCTAATATATTGATGATGTTATCTGTAGAGCGTGCAGGGGGCGCCTGATTATTTTAAATTGGTGCACGGTCTGGTGCCCCCTACACTGCTCTGGAAGTGTGCACCATTTTTTTTTTTCACTTTGTTCATGCTGAAGAATTGTGCCGCACGTCAGTAATAAAAGTGCAAACTCGGACTAAGCACTAACGCCTCCCTTTAGGTGCACATTTTTTTTTCTGTCTTGTCGGACACAGTGCAGCCGCAACATAAAAATGGCGCACAGGCACTTTATAGATACATTTGCAAAGTTAGACAAAAAACTGGCGCCAATGACTTTTATGTGTCACTGTAACAAATGGCCATCGCATCCAAGTGCTTAGAAGCCATAATAAGTGCTGCTGCCCTTCTTGACTCTTAATGGCAGGTCCCTTCCTACATGCATAGACATGGCTCAGGGACCATACCCCCCACCCGACACATGACGCACATGAGTGTTGCTAGAATGCATGCCTGGCCATTGCTTTAATACAGGACATCCCCATTTTCATGACCAATGGGATCCCAGTAATAATAAACGTATCACCTATCCCGTGCACAATATGTTTGGGACATATAGGTGTCTTGGATAAGGATTTTCACCCCAACTATTCCAGTAAATTCACACACGGCAGATTTGTTGAACTTCTTAATAGGGGCTTAAAAAAACCCATTAGTGTTCCCCAGAAACAACGTCATTAACAAGCGTGAAACTGATTTTCATTCATAGACGTTTCTGCAACAAATCTGTCAAGTGTGAATATGTCATTAGCCGGAGCTGAGCCTCTCTAACAAAAGGCAGCGCTCACTATGGTGACCCGGATCTGTCATACGTTACATGGATGGTCGCGCACCTGAATAGGCCATGTGTCAAAACTGCCAGACAAAATGTCACAGCACACTGCAATGTTTTATGTGTAAAAATGGAGGACGGTAACCTGAAGGACCCCATTATGGTGTGTAGGTTCCATTAGGCGCCATCTGATGTATCCGGCATGGACACCATTCTTGTGATTTTGTTTCTATGAACAATGGCAAAAGAACAATGAGCAGCAACTTTGACCAGAGAACATTTAAGAAGCAAAGTAATCGATCAACGCACTAAGTTTATAGGAGAATGAAATGAGAACAGGACCCCCGTTCTTATTAGTGGTGAGGGTCAATTTTCGGAATCGGTGGGGATCCCAGCAATCTATTAGGGGTCAGATTGTTTGGGTGACATATCATAGCAGCGCAGAATATTGTTCCAAACCAAATATATATATATATATATACGGTGCCAGTGCAGGTGACATTCCAGCTCATAGTTGAAGATCACAAATTCTTTGAATAATAGCAGTGGTGTGACATGACACGCTTTATACATTGTGGTTTATCACCTGCGACTCTACATAGTACGTTGGCACATCCTTTCACTGCTTAACTAAAAAAAAATGGGTCACGGGGACTCCGAAAAACCATGATATGTTATCAACTTTTTACCTCTTCTACAATAAATGAGCTGCTCCGGGCTACAAAGGTACAGGCAGATGACTGCAAGGACGGATATGAAAGTAAGCAGTTCTTTTAAAGGGACTGTAAGAGATTGGGATATAAGATGTGCTTCTTCCACCCCCTACAGCTCCACTGTGTATCTAGTACATCTGCTCTACCCTAGTAATGTAAAGCTGCAATACCAGACATGGCCCAATATAAAAGGGGGCGCTCTTCTAGAGGAAAACAAAGCCAACTCTCCTTCTAATCTCCCTGTAACTGTTCTGCAGATGTAATGGAAACAAAATGACCAAGTAAATACGGAGATTGTGAGGAAACATCTCTTACTTAATGTGTCTTAATTACTCTCTCTGGCGCAGAGGTCTTGTTCCCTCGCATCTGTATTCTCTCTTAATTTATCTCAAAAAGTGACCCCCGAACATGAGCCAAGAACGTCAAGATGTTCCTTGTGTTTTTCTGTGTTTAGTTGTTATGGTGAAGGCCTCATGTTACACGATTTCTTTCTAATGAGCCAAGATAGTCACATTGTCGGGACGCTGCACGTGTGTGTTACGGCTATGGAAGAACATCTGTTTTTGTTTTTTTTTTGTATTTTTTTTTTAACATATAATCTGGGCTTATACAGGCAGTCCCCAGGTTACGTACAAGATAGGTTCTGTAGGTTTGTTCTTAAGTTGAATTTGTATGTAAGTCGGAACTGTATATTTTACAATTGTAACTCCAGACAAATTTTTTATGGTCTCTGTGACAATTGGATTTTAAAAATGTTGGATTGTCATAAGATTTATAAGAAAGTTTAATTGTATACACCTTTTAATAACTATTATAGCTGTTTATTGTAGCCTGGGGCTAAAGTAGAGTAAATTACCAATTTCCAGAGGTCCGTTTGTAACTAGGGGTCGTCTGTAAATCAGGTGTTCTTAAGTACGGGACTGTGAAAATGGATTTATATTCCAGGATTGTAGCTGGATTAAACAAGTCCTCACACTCCTGTGCTCTTAGCTCTATATATCGAGTTTCTGCATAGCTTCTCCCTTTTACTCAGAGTGACTACTGAGCTTTTACTCAGATGGCAGAGGCTATAGATGACTATGTTTGTACTCTGTAATGTATTATTATATTTGTATATGTTCCCTATGATTTGTAAAGCGCTACGTAATTTGATTACGCTATATAAATATAGATTATTGTTATTATTATTATTATGGAGAAACTCGGGTGATGGCGAGAGCACAGCAATGGGAGGACACGCCCTTGGAGCACTTATGGAACGCCCTCGGAGCACTTATTGTGAACTGTGGCAACTTTTTCTTTTCATGGTTTAGCACTTCTACTTTGCGGGGGATGATCTCGCAGTGGTTTGATAACAATACTCCCCATGTGCTAGATAAAGTGCAGCCATTGTCAGTTTTGAGAATTCCAAACCTCTTCTTGCTGTGGTAAAGTTGGGTAAATGTGTGAAGCGGTGAGAGGATCTTCAGGAGTGAGAGTACTTTGTTGATAGACTTTAAAGAAAATCTACCACCCGGGTGGACGTTATTTGAACTATGAACCCTCACATGTCGTCCTTTTCTTCAGTATTCTGAAACTTCTTTACTGTATTCTTGAAACACCTGTAAAGATAAAGCTAAAAAATGTTTTTATAGAAAATGTCTCCTCCACCCTGTATACTCGGCCTCCTCCCCACCTTCCCCCCCTGTATACACGGTCTCCACAGCAGTGCACAGTTATGACACCCCAAGAAAATCAAAACCTTGTACTCACCTTCAGGCTCCAGCCCAGTTGCTCCCCTGCAGCTTCCTCATCTTCTCCCGCCAGCAGCTGCGTCTAGTGTATAGTGGCACAGACCGGTGTGCATGATGATGTCATCACATGCACCACCCTGTGTCGTGCAGAGCAGTGCATACAGGTGCGCTG
Source organism: Engystomops pustulosus (assembly GCA_019512145.1). Taxonomy (NCBI): domain Eukaryota; kingdom Metazoa; phylum Chordata; class Amphibia; order Anura; family Leptodactylidae; genus Engystomops; species Engystomops pustulosus. The sequence goes on along the minus strand of CM033650.1, from coordinate 18,463,944 downwards.
TGCTGCATGCTCTGCCTATCAATTACATCTGCACCTTACAGGCGTCAATGTAATTGATTTTTCAGGTAGTATGGACTTGCCAGCCATTGGCAGAAAAATGCCGCCTCTAAAAGGGTCTGCAATTTGCCGCCTCAGGCAGGGACATCACCCGCCTCATGGCTGTAAGTATGCATAATTAAGAAAAGAAGTGGTGCCAGGCCCCCTGTGTAACATCCCCTGGAGTGCCGGACGCTGATTAGCATATTCTATAAAGTTATTTTTTATCTTTTTACCTGTCTTTCAAGAATACTGAAGAGAACACTGAAGAAAAGGCCCACATGTTCATAGGTTAAATCTCGTCTACCCGAGTGGTAGATTTCCTTTAAGCTTCGCTGTGGAACAGAAGACCACAAAGTTTTGGTGTTTCCTACTTTTTGTCATGATTACTCTATGTTCCTAGACTCCAGTGAGTCAGCCATAGGCGTAGAGGGGACGCCAATAGGAACCACCCCACAAATCGGCACATCTAAAGGACCCTCATTATCCAAACTAGACAAGGCTTTAAAGTGATGTCAGTCGTGGTTTCCTTCATATGATGACTGATAGTCTTTCATCATGTCCTGGTTAGGCCCTTACTGAATGCAAGGGATACACTGAATGGAAAGGTTTAAAGGGCCAGTGGTAATTTCTTTCCGAGGGACGGTTGGAAAACATACTCCCATTATGTGACCTGATATCTCTGAAGTAGCTTTACTGTAATATTATTGTGACCAGGGGGATTTTTGTAACTAAGTTCTTGTAGCCTCCTAATTCCTCCTAAAAGTATATGAATTGGCAACTGGTGGTTACTTGTTGAGATGTGTCCATGCACATCTGGCAATATCCAATTTTAATAATTTTGGTTAAGTTATACCAAAAGTTTTATTAGGTTCTGTTTAGGGATGAGAGATCCCCTTCAGGTTCAGGTTCACCCCCACCTGTGTGGATCCCAGGTGTTACCCTTTAAATGCCAATGGCGCAGATTTTCAGTGGACCATTGCTTCCCATAGTCGCCACCTAGACTAAACGGCAGCGCACATCTGCTGGATCACGGGTGTTACCAACATGGATGGTGAGCCGGACCCGGACTTCGATCTTCTAGCAGACTCGAACTTTGCAGTTTGGGTCCGCACTATTACAGCCCCCTTGGATCATCAGTAGAAAGCCTAGGCTAAGCCTTGGTGAACTGCTGTGGTTTATACTTACATGTAAGCCACATATAATGGGGCTCAATCAGCTATGGCCGCCCGCAGAGGTTTCAATTGTGATTCTGAAAGGGAAACTACGGCAAAATACGGAAAAATGCGTAAAAATTCCACCTTTGACTTGTAATTACATCTAATGTATTTGACAGATGTTACACATGCATACTCGGCTCTTCTACCAAGAGAATGAGCAACTTTCTTATGACAAAAGGATTAGGAAAGTTAAAGGTGTTGTCCGGGAGAATATTGTTGAATCCAAAGTAAAATTAGATCATTGGGTGTTCAACAACAGCTGCAGTGTAACAGAATGAACACCGCGCCCTACAATTTTTAGTGACCAGCAAAGATACTGCAGGTCCTTTCCATTAGACGGTGATTTGAGCAGTGCTAGTCCTGGTTCTTGGCGTCTGCTGCAAACATCATCAGCAGAGCTGTTGTAGGATTGAGGCTTCCGCTCATTAATGATCCCTTAGAAGAATAACATGCGTAGCATGAAATTGTGAGTTTACGCCAAAATCCGTGTTCTTTTGTAAGGCATTCTTAAAGTAGCCTTGTTAAGCCTGCCGCTATCTTTCCTTACTTACCCATAAATGCATGGACTATGGATGGGATCAAACGGTTAATCCTTCTTTCCTCTGACTTCATTAAAGGGATACCTCTAATGCACTTTAACCTTGACTTACAAAAATAAGAACTAGTGTAGTGCAGTGGATATGGGCAGATAAAAGAGGTATTCTAAAAATATTTCTGCTTGTCCAGAGTTTGACTTCTAGCACTCTAGTTATGACTAGTGTTCTCCTGCACAACCCCTTTAAAGGGGTAGGGGATCATATTCTGATCGGTGGTGGTCCAACTGCCAGAACCACAAGGATTACAACAATGGGCTCCCGTTTTCACTAGTAGATGGAGATGCTGTTTGGCTATGCATCCTGCTACTCCATAACAATACAATGGTAGCGTCGGAAATTGTCAAGCACAGCACTCACATTGAAGGACAGTTGGTCCCCCCCACTATTCTGTTGATCGGGGATAGCAATATTATAAGGTACAATTCTTATCAAAGGAACCTGTCACCAGGTTTTACCCCATTTAATTACCACCACTATCATGCAGGGGATGAATTATCTTTTCCAAAACTCCCTCTATAATGCAAAATCTCACCTGTTCACAATAAATCTCCTCCATAGTCAGGCAAATAAGACTCTTGTCACCTCATTTTCTCATGAGATGAGTCAAGTTTAGGTGTATCAGGGGTAGTGTCAATTCAGAAGCCCGTATCTTTGGTGCCGTAGCACACAGAAACATGCTTTGTTGGTCATATTAAAGATAATTATCTCATCTTTCACATTCCATCAGCTTATAGTTATGTGAGCTACAGAACTGGACTTACAGGCAGTTAAAAATAGGTGGGAACTGGATCTTTATCTGCAGTTTACATTTGCAATTTTGTCTGTAGCTGCCTGTATCTTTGGTTCTGCCGCTCACAGATCCTTATCTGTAATATGACACGGCATGTTTTTAGGTGCTATAGAGCAGAAGGTTCTGAAGTGACCCTACCCCTACAATCACTAAGCTTGACTAAGCTTAACATGAGATGAGTCATATTTGCCTGACTTTGGGGGAGATTTTTTTTAATAGGTAAATAGGAGAGATTTCACTTAAAAGATGAAATTTAAAGGTCCTTTCCCACCTGACTTGAGGGGACTAATAATTTTGTGGGGAAAAACCTGGTGACAGGTTCTCTTGAAGAAGCGTTCCTTCTGAAACCTGCTCAAACTCGCTACTTTCTGTTACTTACATATACTGGAAATTAAAACCTGAAACATGATCAGGAGAACATGGTGGGTCTTTATAGTCCAAAAGGTTTTCTTCCAAATTTTCCTACTGCTTTTTGTATTAAAATACAGCAAGGGTCCATGAAGGCAGAACATATGGCCGGCCAGCTCTCTGTTGTGTGCATGTTGGTGGGTTGGCTGACATTTATCTGTTCTGAAGAGAACATGTGCCCCCTTCCCCCAGGGCTGAAGATCTGGTCAAGACATCTCTGTGAAGATAATTAACTCAATCCAAAACAGATCCTTCACTGCAATATACACTAGGCCAGGAAATGCCTAAAAGACCTCACAGGATATAGACGGCTAAGGAAGGCAGAGCGAGCAGCCATCAGAGCCCCCACAAGAGAAGATGAGGCCAATTTTCTTGGTTTGTTTTTCATTTGTATGTACAGTAATGAATTGTGCATTGCAGTGTAAAACATCGAGTCACATTATGCATGATGTGACCTGACATGGCAGGGTCTGTAGTAACTACTGGACTTGTTGTAACAGACCTGATACTAACTTTATCATAAGGTATTGTATACAATAACAACCATGGTTGGCACCTGGGAGATTTATTGGGGCTTGTAAGCCCTGAAATTATCCTAATACATACCGAACCGTTGCCATTTACAATTATTTTCCCTGTTACATCACATCCACCCCAAATGGGCATGGAGGGGTCATAAGAAGTGGCGGGAAAGTAGGTAAGCCTGTCTGCGCACTAGCAATAGACAGTGAACGTTCACGCCAATTCTAGAATTGTGGCCTTGTACAGGCGCCATCCAATACTTCAGGAATTCGGATCCTCCTGATGTATCGGGGCTTTCATCATAAGTGCTGGCGTATGATAACTCCCTCCCAGTGTGTGTGTGTAATATACATCTATATAACCAGAAGATGGCTCCCTACATAGCTTTAACATCATAACCAAGGCTGGTACATAAATACAGCACCAGAACCAAGATCTCTACGTAAATACATTGCCAAGACAGAGACAAAACATAGATTTCCATGACGTCCCCCATGACGGCCCACCTGGAGGATTACCCCTTGACCTCTGCAGGGACAGGAAGAAGAGAGGTTAAATGTCCCTCCCCCTGCATCCCTCGCCAGTGTTCTTCCTGTCCCTACACAGGCAGGGGAAGAGAGGGTCTCTCTCCTTCTCATCTCCTTAGGGGGGTGGGAGTGGAGGGGGACGCCTTTAAGAGGCGCGGTACCTGGTACTAAGATCCTCTCCGGGCCTCGATCGATCTCCTTCCTGGCTGTTATCGTGGAGGGGTATTTGGTGCAATCCCTGCGGTCCCGCGTCGATCTACGGCAGCACCACATGTTCCGGCTCCCGAAGGTGAAACGCAGCCGCGTTCCACCAACTCCGATGACTACTTCCGGTTTTGCGTTCCACTGGGCCGATGACGACTTCCGGTTTGCGTTCCACCAAGCCCGATGACGACTTCCGGTCCGCGCGTCGCACCGGAAGTGACGCGAACCTTCACGTCATTGGCGTTCGGGAGTCAGGAGCGTGGAGCGGTGAGTTTAAAAAGCAGAGTGTCTGCTAGAGACCTCCCTTGCTTCTGAGACGTCCGCAGGTGGTTTTGCAGACCTAAGTGTGTCACAGGCGCAGGTTAGTGAAACGCATGGTGGCAGATTGATTATCCTTATCACCGCTCCACTCACACCTCTACCTCCTCCCTTGTCCACAGGCAGTATGGACCCAGTCCCCCTTCCTCAGATATCTGTAAGTAAGGGGGTCTGGAGGGGGAAGGTTGGAGGGGGGGCCCTGTATATGTATACATCCCCTATGCTTCCTCGTGTTTTTTCTTCTCGCATCTAGAAAAGATAAAGAGAAGAAAGAGGATAAAAAAGAGGAAAAGAAGGAAGACAAGTCAAAGACTAAGACCCCTTCGTCTCGTAGATGCAACATGTGTTTTAACAAACTTCCGGAATCCTATAAAAAACCGCTATGCAGAGACTGCCTTGATAGCATAATGCGGGAGGAAAAAGCGTCCTTCATGGACGAGATGAGATCCATGTTCAAATCTGAAGTAAAGAGCACAGTTGCATCCCTCTTTTCTGAAGGAATTCCTCCTAAAAGGTTCAAACCTTCTGAACCTAATCCGGAGGAGATGGATTCAGACCCTGACAAGGCTTCCTGTTCCTACCAAGGCGGTGAGGAAGAGCAGCTAGACAGCCAGGAACAAAAGAACGACACTAGATTCCTTTTCCCTATGGATAACCTGGACACCTTATTAAGAGCAGTCCGAGAAACATTAAATATTGAAGATCCTGTGGAGACAAAGTCCGTACAGGACGAACTCTTCGGTTGCTTAAAAGCAAAAAAGAAGAGGGTATTTCCAGTCAATAATGTGCTGGAGGACCTTATCCGGGAAGAGTGGAAAGACCCTGAAAAACGGCTATCCGTAGCCAGGGATTTCAGAAATAGGCTCGTGTTTGACGAGGAGAAATCAAAAAACTGGAATTCAATTCCAAAAGTGGACATCCAGGTTACTAAGATGGTGAAGAAAACCGACCTTCCCTTTGAGGATGCGACCCAACTTAAAGACCCCATGGATCGCAAATCTGACAGTGTCTTAAAGAAAACCTGGGAGTCGGCAATGCTAAATCTAAAGGCCAATGTCGCAACCACGTCTGTCGCCAGAACAATGACCTGCTGGCTAAACGGGTTAGAGAACCAGATCATCAGTGGAACCTCGAGGGAGAAGCTTCTGGAATCTCTTCCGCTTCTAAAACTAGCAACCACTTTTATTGCAGACGCATCAGGGGAATGCGTCAGATTCTCTGCCAAAGAAGGAGCACTCTCTAACGTCGCCCGCAGAGCCCTCTGGCTCAAGCAGTGGTCAGGAGACTTCCGATCTAAATCCAACTTATGTGGCATACCCTTTACTGGCGAGTTCCTATTCGGTCCAGAACTGGACACGATCCTGGAGAAAGCTGCGGATAGGAAAAAAGGCTTTCCAGAACCCAGACAGAAGAGGCATTCCTTTCGTGATTCCCGCGACAAAGTTCCATCCTATCGCGGAAAAGGGAAACAAGGCAGATGGAGTTACACAAAAGGGGGTAGAGGCAGAGGTTACAGTTCCTTCCAGAGTTCCCAACCCAACCCTGCCCGAAAACAATGACGCCAGGGTGGGGGGAAGACTAGCTCTTTTCCCCTCTCAGTGGGAGCAAAGTATAAAAAACACCTGGATTCTACAAGTCATACGCGAGGGCTACAAGATCGAGCTAAAAACCCCGCCCCCTCAAACATTTGTGACAACAAAAACATCCTCTCAGCAAATGCTTCTGCTCATGTGGGAAGAGGTTCAGTCTCTGCTACTCAAGAATGTAATCTCCCCTGTACCTCCCCACCATCAAAGGAAGGGGTTCTACTCTCCCCTCTTCTTAGTTCAGAAACCGAACGGAGCCTACAGGATGATCATAAATTTAAGAAATCTAAATACCCATATCAAATACAGGAGATTCAAGATGGAGTCCCTAAAATCCACCACACCACTAATTCCCAAAGGAGCAGCTCTATGCACCATAGATTTAAAAGACGCGTATTACCACGTCCCAATCCATCCCATCTCTCAAAAATTCCTGAGATTTGCCATCCGGTCCCCAGAAAATCAGGTAAGACACTTCCAATTCAGAGCTCTACCATTCGGGATCTCCTCAGCTCCCAGACTGTTTACAAAAATTATGGCAGAGGTGGTAGCGGTCCTCAGACAAAGGAACATACTTCTGATCCCTTATTTGGACGATCTCCTTCTAATTTCCAGCTCAGAAGAAATTTTGTTATCCCAGAGAGACATGACAATAGCAGTCCTAGAAAACCTAGGTTGGATTATAAACTTCGAAAAATCAAATCTTCAACCAAGCACCAGGTTAAAATTTCTAGGAATCTTACTGGACTCAGTGCATCAATACTCTCTTCTCCCAGAAGAGAAGATCAAGAATCTTACCTTACAGGTGTCACTGTTTCAAAGCAGACAGAAGTGCTCAATCAGAGAGGCTATGAAACTCCTGGGCCTTCTCACGTCCTGTATAGCCGGTGTTCCCTGGGCTCAAAATCATACGAGAGACCTTCAGAATTGGATCCTTTCATCTTGGGACAAGAATCTGAACCATCTAGAAAAGAAAACCAACATTCCTCTAGGGGTAAAAAGTTCCCTAAATTGGTGGAAGACAGTGGAAAATCTTTCCAGGGGCCTGAAATGGAGCAATTGGCCAGTAACATCCATCTTGACAGATGCAAGCAGGACAGGTTGGGGAGCAAAACTTCCGGGAAAACTGGTTCAGGGTCAATGGTCCCAGTCAGAAGTAAACAGGTCATCAAATTACAAAGAATTGAAAGCGGTCTGGGAAACCCTGAAGGCCTGCTCAGAACAAGTACAGGGCCAAAACCTCAAAATATTATCCGACAACACGACCACAGTCGCCTACCTCAAACGCCAAGGGGGCACACAGTCTGCATCTCTCCAAAAAATATCAAAAAAGATCTTTCTCTGGGCAGAAGAAAATGTCCTCTCTCTGACGGCAGTCCATCTGAAGGGGTCAGAAAACAAAGAGGCAGATTTCCTGAGCCGGTACACTCTAGATCCCCACGAGTGGTGCCTAAACAAGGAAGTTTTCTCCCATTTAACCCAGAAATGGGGAATACCGCAAATAGATCTATTTGCCACCAGAGAAAACAAGAAAGCAGACCATTACTTCTCCCTGCAGAAGAATACCCCAGACTACCTTCTAGATGCCTTCTGCCACAGTTGGCACTCAAGACTAGCCTATGCCTTCCCTCCACTTCCTCTGATCTCAAGGACGGTGCAAAAAATAAGACAAGAAGACCTCAAGATTATCTTGATAGTTCCCTTCTGGCCAAAAAGAAGCTGGTTCCCAGCACTGAAGAATCTGGCATTGGAAGAACCAGTTATTCTCCCTCAAAGGAAGGACCTCCTATACCAAGGGTCTGTTCATCATCCCAATCCAGAGTCGCTCCATCTATCAGCCTGGATCCTGAGAAACAGATGCTGAAGGCTAAAGGTCTCTCAGAAGAAGTCATTGCAACATTACAGCAGATACTGGAGTTTCTTCAAGCGGGGTTGTCCAAAGGCCTAAAGACCAGCACACTAAAGGTCCAAGTCTCAGCCCTCAGCGTCTTCTTCGACGTCTCTCTGGCTGACCATAGGTGGGTAAGACGTTTTCTTAGAGCATCCACTAGACTAAGTCCTAAATGTCCCATCAGGACCCCTCCCTGGGACTTATCAATAGTCCTGAATGGCCTTATACAGGGTCCGTTTGAGCCTCTAGAAGACGCAAGCATAAAAAATATCACCTTAAAAACCGCCTTTCTTGTTGCCATAACAACGGCTAGAAGGTTAGGAGAAATTCAAGCACTCTCCGTTAACGAACCTTACCTAAAAATTACGGACGATAGAATATCTCTGATGCTTGATCCAAATTTCCTGCCCAAAGTGGCAACAGATTTTCATCGTAACCAGGAAATTATTCTCCCCTCCTTTTGCCAAAAGCCAAAAACTTCAGGAGAAGCTAAATGGCATACTTTAGATGTGAGAAGAATAGTGCTACACTATCTTGAAATAACTAATAGCTGGCGAAAAGACTCTAACTTGTTTCTTCAGTTCCAGGGCAAGAACAGAGGGAGAAAAGCGTCGAAGATCACAATCGCCCGCTGGATTAGACAGACTATCAGGGACTGTTATACTATCCAAAACCTAGATGCTCCTACAAATCTTAAAGCCCATTCTACCAGGGCAGTAGCCACTTCCTGGGCAGAGCGAGCAGGAGCTTCCCTGGACCAAATTTGTAAAGCCGCAACCTGGTCCAGTTCCACAACCTTTGCGAAACACTACAGACTGGACTTACATTCTGCCAAGGACTTATCATTTGGTAGAAAAGTTCTACAAACAGTAGTCCCTCCCTAAAAAATTCCTTTTTGTTATCTGGTACATCTCCAGGTGGGCCGTCATGGGGGACGTCATGGAAAGCGAGAATTAGACTCACCGGTAATTCGTTTTCCATCTAGTCCACCATGACGGCCTGGAATTTTTTCCCTACCCTTACAAACGTTATTATATGGTTTTTTATTGTATGTGGAGTAACATGCTAATAAAACCTCTTGCATCCTTCCTTGGTGTAATTATTTGGTAGAACACTGGCGAGGGATGCAGGGGGAGGGACATTTAACCTCTCTTCTTCCTGTCCCTGCAGAGGTCAAGGGGTAATCCTCCAGGTGGGCCGTCATGGTGGACTAGATGGAAAACGAATTACCGGTGAGTCTAATTCTCGCTTTCCAGAACCAAGTTCCAATGCGTAAATTTAGCAGAAGAATCGTGGTCGGTACACAAATACATATCCAGAACATAAGCCAAGACATAGCTCAATAAATCCATTGCCAGAACCAAGCTCAGTGACTAAATACAGTGCCAGAACCAAGCTTTATACATAAATGTAACATCGGAACCAGGGTGGGTCTACAAATTGCACTGGAGCCAAGCTCTCTTCATTAACACATTAATGGGAGCAAGCTCAATACAAAATTATATTGCAATCCCCATGATCAGGTCATGGTGTCTAAGGCGACGCTAAGGCCTGTACAGAGGGATAGTAATATCGAGCAGATTCCTGCCATTGTCTCCAAGAAGGGCTCTAGGGGCCTATACAGAAAGGTATAAATTCTGAGCAGACGTGGCAGTCATTTCTTGGTAATGGGGGGTGAAAAGACTACAATACTATCAATACTGCAGATGGCTCATGGTAAGTGGAGTTCTTTTACATATTTTGCATTAGAGACCAGGATATTAAGGGAATATGCTGGGGAATAGTTGTGAGACGGCAGCTTTAGGACCTTGGTGTCTAGCTCCTGCATCTATAGGGGTGATGTGAGATGATGCTATGATGAAAATATCCATATGCAGTTTAATCTGATGTTCTCAAATGTTGAGTAGCCCTACAAGAGTACACAAGGGGAATTCACATTCTATTAACTGGTTCCAAGGAACAATTAAATATCCATAAATATTATTGTAAGAAATCTAGGATTATTTATGGATGGTGAGGATGGATTCTAATGTTCAGTAGCAAATGTGATGGTTATGTAGTGAGTGCATCTGATCGAATGACATTTCCCAGAAGTTCATCCACTCTTGAAAGTAGGGACTCTAGGGCAGGGGTAGGGAACCTATTGCTCGGGAGCCAGATGTGGCTCTTTTGTTGGCTGCATCTGGCTCACAGAGAGCTCTTTAATAAATAGTGATGGCTGCTGTTTGTGTCTGAGACTGATCACTGGACACAGGCAGCAATTTTACCGCTGTCTACATCGTTTGTGCGGCCTGGGCGCCATCGCTGCCATCGTCTATGCCTGGGACAAAGAGATGCGATGAGGAGCTGGCTGCAGGGAGTGCAGGTAGGTCAATATTCATTTTCTTTTGCTGTGACTACCTATCTACTGGGTAGCATGTGCTTTGGCTATCTATCTACTGGGGATATGTATCTACTGGGAGGCATGTGAATATTGTAGGGCTCTTACGAATACCATATTTTAAAATGTATGGCATTCATGGCTCTCTCAGCCAAAAAGGTTCTGACCCCTGCTCTAGGGTATGCATTTGTGTATGAGTTGTGCTTCGTGTCATGTGAAGACTGAATGACGCAGACCAATGAATGAACCATTTGTTGTGAACAAACCTTTTTCGGAATGATTGTTGCCAATAAATGGGAAGACATATTAGACAGGGGGGTGGTAACTAGTGATGAGTGGATACAAACCTGTAATGTGTGTGTCTTCAGCCAGAAGTTCAGATTTAGTGCTCATGATCATCCGCCTGCCATTGAAGCTGCCACCGACCCCTGTTGTTAACTTTTTATGCCGGTAGAGTGCGTAAGCATCGTTGCTCACAGTGACGTCATGGGGGAGCAACAATCCTTGGGAAATTGGCATTGCAATCATGACGGTGGCATTTAAATGGTAACACAGGATCATTGCCAGTGGGGGTGAGGGTTCATCACTCAGCCGAACCTTCATAGGTTCACTCATCCCTAGAGGTTACCATTTATTTTCAGATAGCAATCAGGATTAGAGTGTGCCCCCATAATATACTAAAATGTTACTGCCCCCTTGGAAAGAAAGATATACATTTTTGGAGCAATATCTCCAAAGCACCAAAGCAGTGCAGGGGCACCAGACTCATCAAGACTCATCAAGACTGCACTAGTTTTGATTAATGAGGGCGATGTGTTTTAGGGGGGAAGGGGATGTTTCTGTAGAAATCTTTCATTGCCTATGAATGTAATCTATCCTGGTCATGTGCATGGACACTTGGGTGCATAGTTCATGCTGGACACAGTTCTCATAAATGTAATGTAAAAAAAAAAAGTGTAATTGTGTGTCATGTGACCAGGATAGTATTTTTTCCATTATTCTAATAATTAACAACAATTAACAAGTCGAGTCTGGAAAAAGTGTGCATAATCTATAAAAAAAAGTGTAATGTATAGACATACATATACCTGGTTTATCGCGATTACTCCTGATGTGGCGGGGGTTGTGCTGCTAGGCAGTTCTACGCCATGTCCTAGCTGGTATAGAATTGTGCTATAACCTACTCCAGTTACTGGTGCAGGCTATAGGTTGTTTGCAGGGCAGGAATGCCCTCTGTCGGCCCACTCCACCGCAAGGCATGCCCCTCCATACCCCCTTGGTGTATAGGTGGTGTAAGAGGAGAAATTCGCTCAATTCCTGGCCAGACACAAGGAATTGTGCCTATTTCATGGCTTTTACACCAGAAAACTGATGCACAAGCCCTGATAAATGCCCCCTTAGTCTAAACCGCATCAGAGACTTAAATCTGTTACCTTATAACACTGTAAATCCATGAACCCAGTTCACATATGGGTTGGGGGCAGGGGCGTAACTTGAGGGGGTGCAGAGGGTGCAATTGCAACCAAGCCCATAAGGTGTCACTTTCCCATATGGGAAGACTAGTACTATATACCATACATTATAGTCAGGGGTCTGGCACAGACTTTCCACTGGGGCCCTGCAGATTCAAGTTACACCACTGGTTGGGGGTTGTGTAGCTCTCCATTTTAGATTACCTTTTGTTATGCTTCCACTATTAATATCCAAAATTAATCGGGGAAATTTATCAGTAGTGTTCGAGGGCAGAACTGTTCTAGTTGCCATGGGGAACCAATCACAGCTCAACTTTGAATTTCCCACAGCAGTTTATAAAATTTAAAGCTGAGCTCTGATTGGTTTCCATGGACAACTAGAACAGTTTTGCCTCAGACACTTCCGATAAATCTCTCCCAATTTTTATGCTTTTAATCACAGAAGGTTCATTCTAAAGTGTGAATTAAGCTGAACTTTGCACTTTCTTACTGTACTTTCTTTTGCACGTTAGGCCATAGTCATGTCACAGCTAACGTCATCTTTTAAAATACCTAAAGCTAGAAACAGCATTTTGCGCCCAAAATGTACTACATTTTCTAACAATTTTTCTAAATCTGCCCCATTGATTAAAGAGTGCAAAGCCCTAGATTGAAACATGTTATTGAGCAAGGTAACTTTATTAAGGTAATCCATCTAACAGTGTTCAACATAAAAGATTTTTATGACCCATCATCAATATGATCTTCCATAAATGTTTTAATGGTTGCAGTCTGACAGCTGGGACCCCAATTGTGAGAGTAATAGGCTTGTAATACTTGCATGTATCTGCATGGTCACCCTGCATTATAATAAATGGGAGGCACTGAAACAGCTGAGCTCTCTCTAAGTGATTACCAATGCCAAGCTCGATGATGAGGTTGGATCTAAACAGCCCAAAGTAATCATAAAAAATCTGTGTAAAACGGCCAGCAGATTTTCATGAGGCTGTTGATGCATTTTTACTTAATAGCAGCAATAATCCAGGGCATTTCCACAACCTATGGAGCATCCAATTTAAATTTTGACAACTATTTAGGAAAGGTGTAAAATACCTTATATACTCGAGTATAAGCCTAGTTTTTCAGCACAAAAAAATGTGCTGAAAACCCAAACTCGGCTTATACTCGAGTAAAAAAATATATAGGTTTTACAAGGTTTTTGTGGTAAAATTAGGGGCCTCGGCTTATACTTGGGTCGGCTTATACGCGAGTATATACGGTAATAAACCAAGTGATGCTGATCTCAACAATTCCCTGCTACTCTGATCAAGGGCCGGCGCAGGAGACTGTTTTAGTTTCTGAATTTTTAATGCCGCCACATTAAGTTCACTGCAAAGGGACCTACTGAGGCTCTGTCACCCAGGGGCCCACTGAGACCTGGAGCCAACGCTGCTCTGATCCCAATGCTTCATGGAACCAACCGTTTGGCCTTGAATAGAGATGAGCAAATTTATTTAGGCATCAAATGGATGCCTGTTAGGCTTCCTTAGACAGGTGTTCCATACAGATTTCCAGGACAATTTTAACAACATTGCTTTGAACCAAATAGATTTGGACCTGAATCAAATCTTACAAATTTTCAGTGAAACTTCAATAAAGCGAATCTTTAATGATTTGCTCCATCACAGTCCTGAAATAACAGTGCCAGGGACATGATACCCCTAGTGTTTAGGTAGCTGACAATGGACTTGCCTTCATGTGGGCCACAGTCGGTTATGATGGGTGTAGGCGTTGAGCCCTGAGTACACACTCCAGTCTGGTTATGTGGTCTCCCAGTTACTGTTAGTAGAGTTGAGCGTACCCGGGTGAGCGGGACACTTCCTGACTAATCATAGTCATGGCTAGTTGCTAGGATTGTTGATTTGCCAAATTGGCTGTTCGGCCTTCAATCTAGCAATATGTCCGGGTCAGGCAACCAAGCCTGAACCGGACCCGAACCATCAGGTCCACTCATCTCTGTTAGGTAATAAATTAAGGTCCCTTAATATTTAAATAGAGACCATTAGATGCCTTCAATCACAAGTTTACAGCACAAGCATGTCTGTTACAAACATTACACAACTCTCTTCACTGTCCAAAATCCCAAGTCACCTGTGTTCTGGAGTCTCTTTAGCAACTGTTACAATTTTGGATAATGCTCTTAGCAAATTCTCCTTCTCTATAATCTAACATCTCCACCAAGCTTCTACCATCCGAGGGCAATGTGTCCTTTTTGGCCCTCCGCTTTCTCATTCACGTAGTCCTCTCTAGCCAGGAACTTCAAGTGGCCCTCCTGCAAGTCTGTCCTGCTTCTTACTTACCTCTGAAGTATGGCTTAAATATGAGGCAAGTCACATGGTGGCATTGTTGGCTCCAGTATTCTCTGTGTGGTTTTTAACCGGATTATTTGAATTTGTAATATTGATCACAGTAACTGTGGCTTCCTCCTATCTGTGTACAGCAGTTGTTACCTAAGCATAATGTGGGATAAAAGCCTGTGAATCTGCAGCACAGAGGGGCTGTGGTAAAACCCCCCAGAGCCCTTCCATCTCATTAGAATAATTTTATGTGCTTGATTTTGATGGTAGATTTCATTTAAATAATTCTGTTTAAAAAGGCTACACAAGATACTCCCAATGACTTTTATCAATATCAGATCATTGGGGTCAACATGCCTCATCTATAGCCACTCTATACAAGGAATGGATCTGAAATTCCAGCTTCGGTTATCTTTTAATATTCATTTCCAGCAGGCTGTCATTATTGGCTGATGGCAGTGGTCCAGAGTGGTGGACCTCACAAAACCTATATTGATGACTTAACCAGTTGAAAATTATTGTCCTCCACCCCCCCTCCCGCGGTGCTTACCGGGGGGATCCGCTGTTCCGATCGCAGCCCCGGGACTGCCAGTGCAAAAATTTTCAACTAACATGAAGTACAAAGTGTCACGAGAAAACAATTTTAAAATCACTTGGATATGTTAAAGCGTTCCGAAGTTATAACCACTTATAAAGACACAGGGCAGATTTGAAAAAATGGGCCATGTCAGGAAGGTGAAAAGTGGCTTCAGCGTTAAGGGAATCATGGGAAAAAAACATTTACGGTATCCTAAAAGAAATTAAGCCTAAGCAGTTCTATCCCACTATGAAAACTTATCTTACTGGTGGGAAACAACCCAAGGCAGCATATTTTATCTTAACATTTTATTTAGTCTGTCATCCTGGAGGGTCTCTCTGAGCTTTAAGCTTTCAGTAAAGTCCATGTAATCCATGACAGAATAGCTCACTCCATACAGTGAAAATCTGACTTTCTTGCCTTTAGATAAGTGTATATAGTCCTAGAGAATGTGACACGGAATCCATCTACTTCTTTCAATGTGTGCTAAATAGACTGATTCATGGCCATCGGTATCCAAAGGGATCCTTGTGGTATTTTAATCCTATAGGAATGTTGAGGTAAATATCCTGTCCGATGGGAGCATTTGGAGTGATTAGAATAAATGCAGAAATAAAAGTGATAACAGCTGGTTTCTCCTAGCCGTGTCCATCCGCCAACAAATGGGGAGAGACTCCTATGTCCCGTATAGAGCACAGGTCACTTTAAATTCTTCTTGAGCTACAGATGGACATAATGGTCTAATTGCTTTTCTATAAATAACCTTGAGTTTCATTGGCATGTGATAGAAGATAGGATAGCAAATAATGAAATCTTCAGAAACAACTGGGGACGTGGAAGTTGTGACAGTGGCGCCAATCTGAAGTGCATATAGTGTGACATAAAACATATCTGAGGAAAGAATGTACCCGATGTGCTAGAAATCTGACCTCCAAAAAGTCACACAATGTTTTATTGACACCGTTTTGGACAAAACAGTTGGGCCATTTTATGCTGGTTCCATCAACTTTTTTGAAAGTCAAGAGGTTCATCAATTTTTGTAAATCCATGGGTTTTTTTTCTACCGGGGAATTCAATTCTTGGGTAAGGGGCCAGTTCTGGGCTAGGAAAGAATACGAAGAAGAAATCTGGAGAACAAGCAGGTTGTTACTTGATGGAGCATAGAGGTAACTTTTGAGAGCCCATTAGGCATCTATTCTCTATATTAATAAATACCTTATCTTCATGTTGCTGAAGTTAGGGACTCGGCACGTAGCCTGCCATGTTCAGAATCTAGAACTACTCCACCATAATTAGTATACTACCACAAAGAAACGGAGTTACAACGTTCTTATAAAATCAATACATATAATCTTTATTATACACACAAGACAACACAAAATTGTATTGTCATAAATTAAAACAATATGATTGTGCAGAGGAAATCCAAAACAGAAAAAGTCCGGAGAGACAAATGTCCACATGGATGTACAACAGGGTATACAAGTTCAATATGAGTCACACCTCAGTACTAAGTGAAAAGACAAGTGTCCTACCCATTATACTTCGTCTGTGGCTGCCTCCCGGACACCCCAACGCGCGTTTCGCCCACGCTTCTTCAGGGGGTACCCTGATGGGTAGGACACTTGTCTTTTTACTTAGTATTGAGGTGTGACTCATATTGAACTTGTATACCCTGTTGTACATCCACGTGGACATTTGTCTCTCCGGACTTTTTCTGTTTTGGATTTCCTCTGCACAATCATATTGTTTTAATTTGTGACAATACAATTTTGTGTTGTCTTGTGTGTATAATAAAGATTATATGTATTAATTTTATAAGAACGTTGTAACTCCGTTTCTTTGTGGTAGTATATCCCCTATATTAGTAGAGTAATAAATTAGGAGTCTGGCCAAATATTGCTTTGGGGTTCAACAAGTTACACCTCTATTACAACAAGAAACCAAAATCCATAAAGCTAAGAACCTACAATACTTTACTCTAAGATGACAGATTACTCTGAAAACGGGAAGGCTTATGACATACACTTCACAATGCTGGTCTTAATTGTGGGGTGGTTTTTGAGCTTTCCTATCACTTTACCCAATAAGATGAATAAAATCATTAGCCTTTAGGTCTTTTTCTACCGTTCGGCCATGGGTCACATCCTAACCTCAGGTTTTAGCGATATTGGAACTTTTGCTGCGAGTCAGTACTGGGGTCAGTCTATTGTACTCTTAATAGAGTTTGTAATATAATTGTATGAAACTAATCTTCATCCAAGGGGTGTGACTCCCACAAATCTGTGTACCCCCAAATGAATGGAGCAGCTGCTTGCACGTGTGCCCTGCACCTCTATTCAACTCCTAAGGCACTGACAAAGATGGCTGAGTGCAGTATTTGTAAACTTCTGTCAAAAAGAAAAACAAGGTGTACTTACCCTTCCAGTTCCTGTGTTGCATGTGGCTGAGAGTTCAGGAGGTGACACAGGACCCACTTTGGCTAATCTGTCAAGTCCCATGGTGCAGGGAGACCACGGATTGTCTAAAATGATTCCTGGAATCCCCTGGCAATTTTGACCGTGGGCAGTTGATGACACCATATCCAATATTGGAGCTGAGAGCTTGTGCAAGGTAAGTATACTTTATGGGTACACTTTGCCACCCCTGGATTCTCCAGAATTCATTGAAAACCCCTTTATATGGGCCAAGACTGGCAAAGGCACTGAGCATACCTGAGCAAGTGCCAGGCCCAGAGCTGCTGGGGGCCCACATAAGGCTGTACTTAAGGAATCCAAGGGGGTGAGGGGGGCTGTATACAATAAATTCATAGGGTGTGAGTGGGGCTTATATTAAATAACCATGAGGGGGCTGTTTGGGATGATAAACTAGGGGATATTTTAGGGAACATAAGACTGTTTTGTTTTATTTTCTGAATTTTTTTAATGCCGCCACGTGATTTCACTGCAAAGGGGCCCACTGAGGCTCTGTCGCCCAGGGGCCTACCGAAACCTGGAGTCGACCCTGATGTAAGCCATGTAATTCTACTGTTCCAAGATATTAAGGATTTTACCTTTGCACAAAGACTCTACTTGGTCGGAAGTTTCATGTGAGATAAATGCATATAAATTTCAATCAGAAATAAATGATGATGAATGGGTCATGTATACAGAATGGGTAGTACTGTACATCTGGACCAGTAAAACAAGATTTCCAGAAGTAGATGTTTTGTGTGTCCTGGATATGCTAATAAAATCCAGTTGTTGTGTAGCGATGGAATACTTTACTACTCAACCACAGATGATCTAAACATGTTCTGCTGCTATGTATCTGCACAAGGACCTGTATAATTTCGGGTCTAGATTCCAGCAAAACATAAACATGGCTTATACTCATTGCAGGACTCCATGGATATTTAGCCTGTTTAACATTACGAAGCTTTGGCAGGACTCCTCTATCCTGAAATTCCTTATAGTTTTCAAGTTAAACCTTTACTTACAGCACAAAACCACAAGAAACTCACTACATCCTCCTATATTATTATATTGCAATGGTTGACCATCTTTTTTTCATTGCACATCTGGCGTCCTTGGCTTCGGAATATGTACACGTGTATCTTACACCATGATCTAGGGAACTAGCTGTAGAATCCAAGTTATAGAAGATGTTAAATTCATTATTTTTGGAAAATAGGACAAAGTTACAAAAAAACTGGAGATATATATATATAATTTTCCACAAATAATGAATTTAGCATCTTCTATAACTTTGATTCTACAGCTGGTTCCCTAGATCATGGTGCAAGAGAACCACTATACACTAGCTGTAGATCCCGGAGTTGCCCGGGATAGTAAATAACTGCTCTTGACTATAATAAAATAGAATTGGTTAACAAAAAAAAAAAAATATATATATATATATATATCTCCCTGTCCGTCACTCGCTCTCCCTGCCTGTCTCTCATCTTCTCAGCTGTTGTGATGCATTTGAAAACACATGAGTTAACGCAAACAAAATGCAATGTGTGAATGCAGCCTAAGCTGTATTATACGCATTACCTATAGTAACCTATCAAAGCTCGGAGCTCCTATCAATGACATGTGGCAAAATAGAAGCTGAGCTAGGATTGGTTGCTTTTTACCACAGCAGACAATGGCTCCTTTATACGGTGGTTATAATATTGCCTCACATTACGTCACATTATCTTACCTGATACATGAGCTGTATTATACTCATTGCCTATAGTAGCCAATCACAGCTCAGAGCTCATATTAATGACCTGTGGCAGAACAGCAACCAATCACGACTCAGCTTCCAACTGCCACAGCAGCAGCAGACAATGGCTTCTGTATATGGTGGTTAATAAGCTACATACATACTACACGTACACTCAGCTTTATATATTAATTTTTTTTTTCAGTTTTCAAATTAACTCAGAATGACAATTATAAATGAATTCCCTTGTGTTTGACAGTTGTTTTGATATATAATATGTATAGTCTGGGACAAACGGGGCGACTATGGCGATGTTGTTTAAAGTGCAGCAGGGTTTTTTTTTTTTTTTTTAAACGGATTAGCGTGGGAGCAGAAGAAAACCTTACAAGTAATGGTGGCCATTTAGGTGTACATAACTCTCTTCATTGAAATCTAGTATGTGGACTAAACTGAGAAAGCCTTCTGTATATATGCCAATCGGTTGAAACACAATAGCTATTTTTTATCTCCTTATATAGCCAAACATAAGCTTATTGTTTTTCTCCAAAATTACTGAACTAATTTTGATTATTTTTCATTTTTTAGGCTTCCAACATGTGTTTCGCAGATGGAGACTTGCTTAACCATGGTCTACTTTTCCTCCACATAACCATGCCATGCCAAGATTTCTTCTAAAATATTCTATGGGTACAGTTAGAATCCGCAGAGGATTCAGCAGAACATTCTGGAGTTTGGGATGGGAAACTACAGCAATTCTACCTGCTTTGTCGATGACTCTTTCAAATACAACCTTTATGGAGTGGTATACAGTGTAGTATTTGTCCTGGGATTGATCACAAACTGTGCTTCCCTTTGTGTCTTCTGCTTTCGAATGAAGATGCACAATGAGACTGCCATTTACATGACCAACCTTGCCGTGTCTGACCTACTGTTTGTGTTCACTCTTCCTTTCAAAATTTTTTACAATTTTAACCGCCATTGGCCCTTCGGAGACACTTTGTGCAAAATATCAGGCACGGCATTTTTGACAAACATCTATGGAAGCATGTTATTTCTTACTTGCATCAGCGTGGATCGATTCTTGGCAATTGTTTACCCATTCCGTTCCCGCACCATTAGAACACGGAGAAATTCTGCCATTGTCTGTGCAGGGGTATGGATTTTGGTGCTGAGTGGAGGCATCTCCGCATCTCTGTTCTCTACAACCAATGTGTCCAACACGACCACCACTTGTTTTGAAGGTTTCTCCAAAAGCATCTGGAAGACGTATTTGTCAAAAATTACTATGTTCATCGAAGTAGTTGGATTTCTTATTCCGTTGCTTCTCAATCTTACCTGCTCATCTCTGGTTTTAAGGACACTGAGGAAGCCAGCGACCTTGTGTCAGATCGGAACCAACAAAGAAAAAGTCCTAAAGATGATCATCGTCCATGTCGCCATCTTTGTTGTATGTTTTGTGCCCTACAATTCTATTCTCTTCCTTTATGCTTTGGTACGCTCACAGGCAATAGCCAACTGCTCTGTTGAAAGCTTTGCAAGAACAATGTACCCAATCACTTTGTGTATCGCAACGATGAACTGTTGTTTTGACCCGTTTGTGTATTACTTCACTTCCAAATCTTTTCAAAAGTCCTTTAACATCAACCCTTTAATAAAAATGGATAACCTTTTCAAGATAGATTCTGCAACGAAAATGGCCCTGCCGGTAACTCAAGAGGAACTAACTGAGCAAATGAACATTAACAATGGAGGAGATTTGATGTCGGAGTCTAATTTCAAGGACTAAAGTTCCATAAAGTATAACGTGGGACAAAATGTCTCTAATAAATGGGACTATAATTTATGAAGGATGCTTTGAGCTCTGTGGTCAGTATTATAGTTGGAATAAATGTGTATAAAAAAATAGAATTTTTAATTTAAATAGATATATATGGTCCGGTATACTGTAAAGTTCACAAAGTTTTAATGCTTTTGTGTAAATATTCATTATGAAGTATTGTAGATTTGTCCTGTTTCAGTGTTTCAATATTTACACCAATTGAATGTAAAAAAAAGCGGAAAAAAATATTACTAAAAAAGAAATATTACACTCAAAATTTGGTGGTCGGCCTTGTTTATCACGTTCTGTCTCAGTCACTTTTGATAAGCGTCCTAAGAAACTACTGTACGTGAGGCAGTTGAAGAACATTAAATCTTATGTTCATGTGCAATTTTATTTTACCTCTTGATGTTTAAAGGGAACCTACCACCACGGATCTACCTATAACGGTAGATTGGATGGTAGGTGCCTCTGTAGGACATGAGGATAGCCCTTTTTAAGGGCTAATCCTCACGTCCCCTTTATGTTTTGATAACTTTTATTTCGCTAATATGTACATTTTCTAAAGAGGCTACTGGGGCGTGGAGTAGCCAAAGCTGAGGCTACAGGGCGCGGCTACTCCACGCCCCAGTAGCTTCTTTGATCCTCCTACCATATAACTTTGGCGTGCA